>CM060312.1:95132148-95137684 GCA_030674185.1 Monoplex corrugatus | reverse complement strand
GGTGTATGGATGTATGTATGTATGTATGGTGTATGTATGTATGTATGGTGTATGTATGTATGTATGGTGTATGTATGTATGTATGGTATGTATGTATGGTTGTATGTATGTATGTGTATGTATGTATGTATGGTAGTATGTATTGTATGTATGTATGTATGATGTATGTATGTATGTATGTATGTATGGTGTATGTATGTATGTATGTATGTATGTATGGTGTATGTATGTATGTATGGTGTATGTATGTATGTATGGTGTATGTATGTATGTAGGGTATGTATGTATGTATGGTGTATGTATGTATGTATGTATGTATGGTGTATGTATGTATGTATGGTGTATGTATGGTGTATGTATGTATGTATGGTGTATGTATGTATGTATGGTGTATGTATGTATGTATGGTGTATGTATGTATGTATGTATGTAGGGTGTATGTATGTATGTATGTATGTATGATGTATGTATGTATGTATGGTGTATGTTGTATGTATGTATGTATGTATGGTGTATGTTGTATGTATGGTGTATGTATGTATGTATGTATGGTTATGTATGTATGTATGATGATGTATGTATGTGTGGTGTATGTATGTATGTATGGTGTATGTATGGTGTATGTATGTATGTGTGGTGTATGTATGTATGTATGGTGTATGTATGGTGTATGTATGTATGTATGTATGGTGTATGTATGTATGTATGTATGTATGGTGTATGTATGTATGTATGGTGTATGTATGTGTATGTATGTATGTGTGGTGTATGTATGTATGTATGTATGGTGTATGTATGTATGTATGGTGTTGTATGTATGTATGGGTATGTATGTATGTATGTATGTATGGTGTATGTATGTATGTATGTATGTATGGTGTATGTATGTATGTTGGTGTATGTATGTATGTATGGTGTATGTATGTATGTGTTGGTGTATGTATGTATGTATGTATGGTGTATGTATGTATGTATGTATGGTGTATGTATGTATGTATGGTGTATGTATGTATGTGTGGTGTATGTATGTATGTATGGTGTATGTATGTATGTGTGGTGTATGTATGTATGTATGTTGGTGTATGTATGTATGTATGGTGTATGTATGGTGTATGTATGTATGTGTGGTGTATGTATGTATGTATGGTGTATGTATGGTGTATGTATGATTATTGTATGTATGTATGGTGTATGTATGTATGTATGTATGTATGGTGTATGTATGGTGTATGTATGGTGTATGTATGGTTATGTATGGTGTATGTATGGTGTATGTATGTATGTATGTTTGGTGTATGTATGGTGTATGTGATGGTGTATGTATGTGTATGTATGGTGTATGTATGGTGTATGTATGTGTATGTATGGTGTATGTATGGTGTATGTATGGTGTATGTATGGTTATGTATGGTGTTGTATGTATGTATGGTGTATGTTATGGTGTATGTATGGTGTTGTATGGTGTATGTATGGTGTGATGTATGGTGTATGTATGGTGTATGTATGTAGTATGGTTTGTATGTATGGTGTATGTATGGTGTATGTTGGTGTATGTATGGTGTATGTATGGTGTATGTTTGGTGTATGTATGGTGTATGTATGGTGTATGTATGTGTTGTATGTATGGTGTATGTATGGTGTATGTAGGGTGTATGTATGGTGTATGGTGTATGTATGTATGGTGTATGTATGGTGTATGTATGGTGTATGTATGGTGTATGTATGGTGTATGTATGGGTTGTATGTATGTATGGTGTATGTATGGTGTATGTATGTATGTATGGTGTATGTATGGTGTATGTATGGTGTATGTATGGTGTATGTATGGTGTATGTATGGTGTTATGTTATGTGGTATGTATTAGTGTATGTATGGTGTATGTATGGTGTATGTATGGTGTATGTATGGTGTATGTATGTTATGTATGGTGTATGTATGTATGTATGGTGTATGTATGGTGTATGTATGTATGTGTGTGTATGTATGTATGTATGTATGGTGTATGTATGGTGTATGTATGTATGTTGTATGGTGTATGTATGTATGTATGTATGTAGTATGTATGTATGTATGTATGTATGGTGTATGTATGTATGTATGGTGTATGTATGTATGTATGTATGTATGTATGGTGTATGTATGTATGTATGTATGTATGTATGTATGGTGTATGTATGTATGTATGTATGGTGTATGTATGTATTGTTGTATGTATGTATGTATGTTGTATGTATGGTGTATGTATGTATGTATGGTGTATGTATGTATGTATGTATGTATGGTGTATGTATGTGTATGTATGTAGTATGTATGTATGTATGTATGTATGTATGGTGTATGTATGTATGTATGTTATGTATGGTGTATGTATGTATGTATGTATGTATGTATGTATGTATGTATGTATGTGTAGTATGATGTATGTATGTATGTATGTTGTATGTATGTAGGGATGTATGTATGTATATATGTATGTATGTATGTATGTATGTATGCATGTATGTATGTATATATGTATGTATGTATGTAGGGTATGTATGTATGCATGTATGTATGTATATATGTATGTATTATGTATGTATGTATGTATGTTATGTGTACAAACAACAAACGTAATTTCTTAAAAATTTGAACCAGTTGGATCTAAACAAAAAGACACACAAAAAATCAGTTATAAAAATCATAAACATTAATATCTTCTATCAAGCGCTTTACCTACAAAATCACCAACTTTCTTTTTGACAGAAGGAGACAGAGACAGACAGAAAACTGAGGAATCGCAGCAACAGCAGAAGACGACGATAGACTAACACCGAAAAAAAGACCGATCCAGAGAGACGGAGAGAAGACTGACAGAGAGAAGAAGAGGAAGAAAAGACAGGATGGCAGATGGGGAAATGATCGTGAAGCGAAGGACGGAGTGGACGAAGGAAAGACGTTTCGTGATGCTGGAGGCCATTTTTGACGATCAGGATACACGTGTGGCGCGTTTTGTGAGGTGTCAGGAACTGCTGGACTCTGGCTCTGGTCAACAGGTGGGTGACCAACGTGTCATGTTGCTGTCCTTGTTGGTGTTGGGTGTTACACACACAGGTGTACAGACACTGGTAAACAGTAGGGCACAGACAGACAGATATACAGACACAAGCAAGCAAGCAAACAGGCAAGCATAGCAACAAGCAAGCAAGCAAGCAAGCAAGCAAACAAGCAAGCAAGCAAGCAAGCAACAAGCAAGCAAGCAAACAAGCAAGCAAGCAAGCAAGCAAGCAACAAGCAAGCAATCAAACAAGCAAGCAAGCAAGCAAGCAAACAAGCAAGCAAGCAAGCAAGCAAGCAAGCAAGCATGTTCTGTCTGTCTGTCTGTCTGTGTGTCTGTGTCTTTGTCGTCTGTTTGTCTGTCTCTCTTTCTGAGCAGAGAAGCAAGGACTGGCTGCAAGACAGGTCCGATGGGACCTAATGCTACTATCGTTGAGTAATTAAAATATTTAAATCTGAAGTCTTAACTCTCTCTCTCTCTCTCTCTTCGTCTTGGTTTATCTTGTGTCTGTGTGTCTGTCTGCTGTCTGTGTGTTTGTCTGCCTTCTGTATGTGTGTCTGTCTGTGCCTGTCTGTGTCTGTCTGTCTGTCTGTCTCTGTCTGTCTGTCTCTCTGTCTGTCTGTCTGTCTGTCTCTGTCTCTGTCTGTCTGTCTCTCACGTTCACTCACTCACACACACACACACACACACACACACACACACACACACACACACACACACACACACACACACACACACACACCACACACACAACTCTCTCTGTCTCTCTCTGTCTCTGTCTCTCCCTCTGTCTCTCTCGCTCTCTCTCACTCACTCACTCACACACACACACACACACACACACACACACACACACACACACACACACGCGCGCGCGCGCGCGCACGCGCTGTCTCTCTCTCCTCACTCTGTCTGTCTCTCTCTCTCACTCTGTCTGTCTCTCTCTCTCTCTCTCACGACTTTATTGCAATGTAACTGTGACAAGTAACTATAAGCTCTATGACAAGTTGCCATAATCTATTTTACCTTCAGTCAAGAAAGATCACGTGCAAGAGTGGCCTTTCCTTTTTTTGTTTGTCGTGTGCATGTGGTGAGGTGAAATTACCGCCGCGTGTTTTTGTGTGTCACAACTCTCAGGAACATTATGGAAAACTTTCCGCTCTGTTTGTGCTTTCTTTGGCTAGCACTGTGTATGGGTTTATAGTGGGTGATTGATTCTGCTTTCTGTTCCCTCGTCTATTGATTTCCGTCCATTATACACACCTTCAGTGGCGCCTGATGTTCTTTTCTTCACAATTCCCTTTCAAACAATTGGAGAAAGTTTCATATCGATCAGGGATGGGTGGGTGTAAGTGTGTCTGTGGGTCTGTCTGTGTCATCATCATCATCATCATCATCACGTGCCCTGTCGCTTGGCGTTGGCCTCCATATGCATCTTTCTCTTGTTGCCGCAAGCACATTTTCCATCCTCTCTGTCCTCAGCCACCCTGCAAGCCCGTCCAATATTTTCCCCCTGGGTCTACCTGGTGTTCTCCTTCCCTCCAGCTTTGAACTTTACTTAACTGGGGTCAAAGGTGAAGACTGATGAGGAGTTGTGAAAGCGTACGTTTGGAAGTCATGGTATCAAGGTCAAGGTCACTCTGATCAAGTGATTACCTAATAATCAGCAGCTTTCTTTTATTGAACAGGGAAGGTGTGTGAACATCGTTTTTTCAGGAACTTTCTGGCGATATTTCAATTTTAATTTGAGTGTTGTGACAGTCAAGCATTGTCCTCACTGTACATCAAGTTTTGTTACATCTAATGCTTCTTCAAGGTCACAGTGACCTTGATAAGTATAAGCTTAGGATTTTCCGTAATAATTCCCCCCCCCCCCCCCCAAAAAAATCTTAGAATGGCGTGACCATTTCTTAAATTCAAGCTTTTGCAAAACTTGAAATGCGAACACCACGTAAGTGATGAATCCTATCAGACGCACAGAAACCCGTCTAATATCACTTATAGTGAAAAGACGTTAAATCAAGTAACGAAACGAACGCACAGAAGCTACACACAGGCCACAATGACATCGTCATGGTAGTAATCAGTACACAAACACAACTGGACACTTGGACTCAGTCTATTGTTGTTTGTGGGTATGGGAATTACCTGGGGAAAAGAGGAGAAGAAGCTATGAAACACTAAGCTGATACCACCAGAATAGTGAAAAGATTAGTAAGGGTAGTCGTCTGGGGACATTTTTTTTTCTAGTCTTTGTTGAAGGCAGCATTTGTTCTTTGTGAGGATAGTATTTGGGGCCTTGTGTTTAGTTTGCTTCCAGACCTCGCCTAAAGTACGACTGAACAACACAATTTTACAATCAGAAAAAGAAGCAGAGAGAGAGAGAGAGAGAGAGAGAGAGAGAGAGAGAGAGAGAGAAGAGAGAGAGAGAGAGAGAGAGGGGTGGAGGAAGAAAGAGAGAGAATGGGAGAGAGAAAGAGAGAGGTTGAGGAAAAGAGA
>CM060312.1:95104648-95127148 GCA_030674185.1 Monoplex corrugatus | reverse complement strand
ACGAGGAAATGGTCGAGAGATCTGCACATGCTGAGCCAGCTGAGGAACCCCTACATCCTGTGCTACAAGGATGCCTGGCTGTCACGTGACGTGCAGCACGTGCTCTGTGAGAATGCCCGGATGTGTCTGTCTGTCTGCTTGAGACAAATGGCGAAGAATGGAGAGACTGGGCCCAGTCCAGAATTGTATCCACGCTGGATATTTCATATTGCTTCAGCTTTAATGGTGAGCTTCATTAATTTATTGGTTTGTTTATCAATTTATTCATTCATTTATTTGTTTATTTATTTGCTTGCTTGTTTGTTTACTTGATCGGTTTTCTGTCTGTTAATCCTTTTTCTTTATCTTCTCCTTTTCTTCAACTCATGGAAACTTTATTATCATCTCTTAATGAAGAGCCGGAATATGGTCACCCGGCACACAAATCAGCAACAAGAAAATGATTGTTATTACTATTATTGTTCTTCTTGTTTTGATAATAATAATAATAATAATATTAATGATAATAACAATGATGATGATAATAATAATAATAACAACAATAATACATAATAATGATATCATACTTTTTCATCTTCTTCTCCTCCTTCTCCTCCTCTTCTTCTTCTTATGATGATGATGATGATGATGATGATGTGATCAGTATCTTCTTCTCATTCATTATATCATCATCGTCGTCATCATCATCGTCATCATCATCATCAGCATCATCATCATCATCATTGCTAGTAGAAGTCGGAATAGCAGAAGTAGTGGCAGTGGCTGTTTTGTTGAAACCAAGAACTGGATGATACGCTACAGAATAAGCTACAGTTAAATAGAGACAAGACTGAAGCAACGTGCATCGCACCAAGTACAAGCTTTCCGATGTAAACACTTGTTCTATCCATCTGGGTGACAACACTGTTGTACATGCTGAGAGTTTTCTTGTTTCAGCCATATAGGCGTTACTTAATTTTATGACCATTGTTTTTGAGAAATCATAATAGGCACAATCTTATTATAATTTTTTAATAATTATTATAATTTACACATATCACGCCTAAACGAATATTATCCATCAAGGAATTTCACTTACTCGTTTAGGCGTGATATATGTAAATTATAATAATTATAACAAATATTATAATAAGATTGTGCCTATTATAATTTCTCAAAAACAATGGTCATAAAACACTGTTGTACTTTTGGATTTAGTCAAGAACCTTGGCGTTGTTCTTGATCCTCAAGTGTCTATGCAGAAATTCATCATCCAAACCTGTCAGTCTTGTTATTGTCAACTGCGACGTGTCAGTTCTATTTGCTGTTGTTTTTTTTACCTTTAGCAGCATGTAAACTCCCTACTTCTCTTGTCTTGTCTCCTATCGATTATTGTAACTCTCTTGCTTTGTGGCTTGCCTGCTTCTTCTGTTGCATGCCTCCAGCATATTCAGAATACTGCGGCCCATCTTGCCCTTCATAAAAAGAGGCGTGATCATGTCACTCCCTTGCTTGGCGTTCTCCACTGGTTGCCTGTTTCCCAAAGCACTGCATACAAAACCAATACATTATGCTACATGTGTATTAATGGTATTGCACATCCTCACCTTTGTCACCACTTCTGAATATACACCTCTGCCTGACCTCTCCGTTCTGCTTCTAATAATTATACTTCTTTACAGGTTTCCTCGATACAGATGTTCCACAGCCGGTCGCCGCTGTTTTTCTGTCTGATCCATACGGATTAATGATCTTCCTCCGTCTTTTCGATAGTCACATACATACTCTGTCTTGGCCAAGTTTAACTTGAAGACATGTCTTTTTTGTCCAGCAGTGATTTCCTCCCCTTCACACCACTCCCCTCCTGTCCCCTTCCCCTGTCATTGTAATATAAAATGTGATAATGATCTTTTACTGTGCAAACAACAACAACAATGATAATAATAATAATAACAATAATCATAATAATAATAATTATATTGATAATAACAATAATAACAATAATAATAATAATAATAATAAAAAATAATGATAATAATAATAATGATAATAATAACAATCATATCATCGTCGTTATCATCGTCATCATCGTCATCATCATCATCATTCTTTTCCATGTCCTCCTTCTTCTTCTCATTATTGTAGATTTGTTTGTGTGAACGAATGTTCATTGTAAGTAGCATTACTAAGACTGTGGCAGTTCAACTTTCGTCTGTGCTTAGTCAGTGTATGTGTGTGTATGAATATATATATATATATATATATGTGTGTGTGTGTGTGTGTGCATCTGTATGTGTGTACGTGTGTGCAGTACCTACACGAGCAGAACAACGAGGACAAGCCCATGTTGCATCGTGATCTACAGCCGGACAACATTCTGGTCACTGACTCCTGTGTCCTCAAACTCTGTGCCTTTGATACCTCCAAGTAGGTCTTGGTCTGTTTTTATCTCAACAACAACAACAACAACAACAACAACAACAGCAACAAAACAATAATAGCAGCAGCAACAACAATAGCAACAACAATAACAACAGCAACAACAACGACAACAACAACAACAATAACAACAACAACAACAACGACAACACAACAACAACAACAACAACAAACAACAACAACAACAACAACAACAACAACAATTGTAGCAGCAGCAGCAAGACTAGTAGCAGCAGCAGCAAGCAGCAACAACAACAATAACAACAACAACATCGACGACGACAACAACAAAAGCAACAGCGATAACGACGATGACGAAGATGACGACGACAACAACAATAACAGCAACAATCTTGACGATGACGTGGACAACAACAACGACAGCAACAACAACGGCGACGACGACGACGACAACAACAACAACAACAGCAACAACAACATCAACAACATTCTAGCCCTCCTTTACACAAACGTTAATACGGACATTCCAGATTCTGTAATTTTTCACAGTCACTGTAATCTGGGAGAAGTTTCAGTTGAAATGACACTTACGGTTTACTGAGGACAATGGTAGATTTATAAACATTGCAAATGCTTAGTACGTGCTGTTGTTATACTTGCCTCCAACAGTGTTGATTTTAGGCACTGTTTTGGTACACGTGACCTTGACCTTGATACCTTGTCATCGGAACATATGCATTCACGCCATTCCTCAGTGGTCATCTCCACTGACGTTAACTTTGGTAAAGAACTGTCCAGAAACAGCTGAGAAAATCTTGCTAAAATATTTCGTAACAGACAAACACATGCATAGACACACAGGCAGACAGACACATAACCATCCCACTTAATATGAAACAACCTTCATTGTTTTTCTAAGAAATTAAAGAAACCGATTAAACTACAAAGAAAACACATCCCATTTCCCCCAAAAGTTCACACACAACAATCAATTGACCGACTAAAGAACTGACCAACCAATCAACAAATCAACCAAACAAGCAAAAGAAATAACAAATAATCAAGTTATACATAATACACAGTACATAACTAATCAATATTAAACTCAAAATACAGAAATGTAATGGGGGACAAGATTTTGTTTCTATTTTAGTTTTTGCATTAAATGCAAGAAACTGTTTAAATGTATTACCTATATCAACCATGGTTAATTTATATAGCCTGAACAATACGGCAATTATGACTGGTTTGTTGATGGTAAGCAACATGCACGTGGTCACTGTAATTGGTTACCGAAATCTTGTGAATGTCACGCAGTGATTGTGATTGTTTGTTGAAGTCATGCAATGACTGTGATTGTTTGTTGAAGTCATGCAATGACTGTGATTGTTTGTTGAAGTCATGCAATGACTGTGATTGTTTGTTGAAGTCATGCAATGACTGTGATTGTTTGTTGAAGCCATGCAATGACTGTGATTGTTTGTTGAAGCCATGCAATGACTGTGATTGTTTGTTGAAGTCATGCAATGACTGTGATTGTTTGTTGAAGTCATGCAATGACTGTGATTGTTTGTTGAAGTCATGCAATGACTGTGATTGTTTGTTGAAGTCATGCAATGACTGTGATTGCTTGTTGAAGCCATGCAATGACTGTGATTGTTTGTTGAAGTCATGCAATGACTGTGATTGTTTGTTGAAGTCATGCAATGACTGTGATTGTTTGTTGAAGTCATGCAATGACTGTGATTGTTTGTTGAAGCCATGCAATGACTGTGATTGTTTGTTGAAGCCATGCAATGACTGTGATTGTTAAAAATCACATCACATACTCGTACTCATTGTGATTGGTTGTTAAAGTTATGTCAGCTGCACACCGTGTCGGTGATTGGTTGTTAAGGTCACGTGAAGTGTACGTAATGGCTGTGATTGGTTGTTTAATACCTAGTTGTCAATATCACGTGATCTGCACGCAGTGACTGTGATTGGCTGTTTAATAACTGTTTGTCAGTGTCACATGATCTGCACGCAGTGTCTGTGATTGGTTGTTTAATAACTAGTTGTCAATATCACGTGATCTGCACGCAGTGACTGTGATTGGCTGTTTAATAACTGTTTGTAAGTGTCACATGATCTGCACGCAGTGTCTGTGATTGATTGTTTAATAACTAGTTGTTAATGTCACGTGATCTGCACGCAGTGTCTGTGATCAGTTGTTTAATAACTGTTTGTCAATGTCACGTTGTTTGACTGTTTGTCAATGTCATGTGATCTGCACGCAGTGATTGTGGTGGTTGTTTAATAACTGATTGTCAGTGTCATGTGATCTGCACTCAGTGACTGTGATTGGTTATTTAAGTCACCGTACGCTGCACGTGCTGTGTTCCAGACGCCTGGAGTCGAAACAGTCGACTACGAAGACAGTAATGGGAGGGGGACTGTTCCACAGTCCAGAGAGCAGACATGGCAAGTCCTATGACCAGTCGGTAAGCGGCCCATAGTTCATTTTGTTTTATCTCTCACTCCCCTTCTTATCCCCCTCCTATCTCAGCAACCCCATCCCTACCCTTGTCCTCCCCCCATCCCTACCCCTGTCCTCACCCCCATCCCTACCCCTGTCCTCTCCCCCATCCCTACCCCTGTCCTCCCCCCATCACTACCCCTGTCCTCCCCCCATTCCTACCCCTGTCCTCCTCCCATCCCTACCCCTGTTCTCAACCCCATCCATACCCCTGTCCTCCCCCCATCACTACCCCTGTCCTCCCCCCATTCCTACCCCTGTCCTCACCCCATCCCTACCCCTGTTCTCACCCCATCCCTACCCCTGTTCTCACCCCATCCCTACCCCTGTCCTCTCCCCCATCCCTACCCCTGTCCTCCCCCCCATCCCTACCCCTGTCCTCCCCCCCATCCCTACCCCTGTCCTCAACCCCCATCCTCCCTGTCCTCACCCCCCATCCCTACCCCTGTCCTCACCCCCCTACCCCTGTCCTCACCCCCCTCGTCTCTACCCTCGGCAAATAAGAACAGAAATCAAACTGATTCGGGCTGGTCTGTGGAATTTCTCTGTCAGGATGTATTTGCCTGTCTGTGTGCCTGTCTGTGTGTCTGTCTGTTTCTGTCTGTTTCTGTCTTGTCTTTCTCTGTGTACATTCAACCTTAGTGAGAGTGCACTGATGACACACTAGTCACTGATCTGAAGTCGGACATTTGTGAAGTGTTTAGAGTCAACAGTCTTTATACACTGTTGGTTGTGATTATAGTCAGTGATGTGATGTCAAGTTTTCTTTTGTTTTCCGGTCTGTACGTAAACGTGTCATGGGATGTAGGAGTTTCCATTCTCTGTATAGTCATCACGACTGTACGATTACTGGTCTGAATGGTTGAGTGTCTATTCTGCTGCTTGATGTGTAAGTTGACCTGTAGACCTTTGTGAGGTACCCATCTGCTCACATCAGCGATTATAGTTGTAGAGATAAAACACAAACGATTTGATACTACTACTACTGCTAATACTACTACTACTTGTGCTACTACTATTAATAGAGAGAAGTAGAAAGAGAGAGAGAGAAAGAGAGAGAGAGAGAGAGAGAAAAGAGAGAGAGAGAGAGAAAGAGAGAGAGAGAGAGAGAAAGAGAGAGAGAGAGAGAGAGAGAGAGAGAGAAGAGAGAGAGAGAGAATAGCATGCACTACCTCAGTCCATTTAATTTTATCATTTTCGAATTCTATAAACGATATATAGCAAGATTTCCTGTACTCTTCCCATGTTATGGGAAACAATCCAAACTCTGATCTAAAAAAACACAAACAAACAAAAAACCAAAAACGAAACAAAACAAAAAACCCAAACAAACAAACAAAGAACAAAACAAAATAAAAAAAACATATCTTGATATGTACATCAAATCAGATCGCACACTCTCATCATTCACCAAAGCATTGACTCACAATGACCACAACTCAAGGATACAAAACACACTTGAACCTGGAGGGGGAGGGCAAGAGGGAAATAGGACGAAAGGGTGTGCCCGCAGAAAGGGAAATCACTGCTGGACGAGAAGGTATGTCTTCGTGTCAGACTTGAAGAAAGACAGAGTGTGTCAGTGTGGAATAGACAGAGACAGCTCATTCCAGTTCTAGATGATGCCTCAATAAGATCTTGAGTGTCTATCAACTTACGGTTATGTAGTTTTAAAAAAACAACTCTCATTTCCTACTTAGGTATCTGCCTACAGATTCATTTATTTGTCTACTTATTCACTTATTTATTTATTTGTTTATTTATTCATTATTTTCTCTTTTCTTTCCTTGGAATGGGCGACAGAGTGGCGAGGATATGAGTAAGGAAACATTGTTTTCATTTTGTTCATAACCACTAGAGGTTTTGTGCAATTACTGGGGGGGTTTCTGTGATATGAGACAAGTTTACACTGAGTGGCTGGTTGTGTTACGATTCAGACCTGTAATTGTTCCAATGATAGACTGATATGATACAAAAATAAAATGTAGGCTAGATAAAACATAGGCTAGGTAGGAACTCAGGACCTGGCCAGATCACAGTCACATGGCCACCTGTGACGTTTGGGCATGTGGAATTCATTCTGAGCGCGCACACGTCATCTTGAAAAACTGAAACCGAAAAATATAACGAAACGTCCTTTTAGGTATCTGGCCTACCTTGTAGTCAAACTCACGACTCATGTGTCATCAGTTAGCATGGTACTCTGACTGATGTAGTGGATATAAAGCACTGTGTATTCTGACTGATGTAGTGGATATAAAGCACTGTGTACTCTGACTGACTGATGTAGTGGATATAAAGCACTGTGTACTCTGACTGATGTAGTGGATATATAGCACTGTGTACTCTGACTGACTGATGTTGTGGATATAAAGCACTGTGTACTCTGACTGACTGATGTAGTGGATATAAAGCACTGTGTACTCTGACTGACTGATGTAGTGGGTATAAAGCACTGTGTACTCTGACTGACTGACTGATGTTGTGGATATAAAGCACTGTGTACTCTGACTGACTGACTGATGTAGTGGATATAAAGTACTGTGTACACTGACTAACTGATGTTGTGGATATAAAGCACTGTGTACTCTGACTGACTGACTGATGTAGTGGATATAAAGCACTGTGTACTCTGACTAACTGATGTAGTGGATATAAAGCACTGTGTACTCTGACTGACTGACTGATGTAGTGGATATAAAGCACTGTGTACTGTGACTGACTGACTGATGTAGTGGATATAAAGCACTGTGTACACTGACTGACTGACTGATGTAGTGGATATAAAGCACTGTGTACTCTGACTGACTAACTGATGTAGTGGATATAAAGCACTTTGTACTCTGACTGACTGACTGATGTAGTGGATATAAAGCACTGTGTACTCTGACTGACTGACTGATGTAGTGGATATAAAGCACTGTGTACTCTGACTGACTGACTGATGTAGTGGATATAAAGCACTGTGTACTCTGACTGACTGACTGATGTAGTGGATATAAAGCACTGTGTACACTGACTGACTGACTGATGTAGTGGATATAAAGCACTGTGTACTCTGACTGACTGACTGATGTAGTGGATAAAAAGCACTGTGTACACTGACTGACTAACTGATGTAGTGGATATAAAGCACTGTGTACTCTGACTGACTGACTGATGTAGTGGATATAAAGCACTGGTGTACACTGACTGACTGACTGATGTAGTGGATATAAAGCACTGTGTACTCTGACTGACTGATGTAGTGGATATAAAGCACTGTGTACTCTGACTGACTGATGTAGTGGTATAAAGCATGTGTGTACTCTGACACTGATGACTGATGTATGTGGTATAAGCACTGTGTACTCTGACTGACTGATGATTGTAGTGGATATAAAGACTGTGTACCTGACTAACTGAGTTGGATATAAAACACTGTGTACTCTGACTGACTGACTGATGTAGTGGATATAAAGCACTGTGTACTCTGACTACTGATGTAGTGGAATAAAGCACTGTGTACTCTGACTGACTGATGATGTAGTGGATATAAAGCACTGTGTACTGACTGACTGACTGATGTAGTGGATATAAAGCACTGTGTACACTGACTGACTGACTGATGTAGTGGATATAAGCACTGTGTACTCTGACTGACTACTGATGTAGTGGATATAAAGCACTTTGTACTCTGACTGACTGACTGATGTAGTGGATATAAAGCACTGTGTACTCTGACTGTCTGAATGAGTGGATATAAAGCACTGTGTACATGACTGACTGACTGATGTGTGGATATAAAGCACTGTGTACTGACTGATGATGATGTAGTGGATATAAAGCACTGTGTACCTGACTGACTGACTGATGTAGTGGATATAAAGCACCTTACTCTGACTGACTGATGATGTAGTGGATATAAAGCACTGTGTACACTGACTGACTGACTGATGTAGTGGATATAAAGCACTGTGTACTCTGACTGACTGACTGATTAGTGGATATAAAGCACTGTGTACCTGACTGACTGACTGATGTAGTGGATATAAAGCACTGTGTACTTGATGACTGATGATAGTGGATATAAAGCACTGTGTACTCTGACTAACTGATGTTGTGGATATAAAGCACTGTGTACTCTGACTACTGATGTTGTGGATATAAAGCACTGTGTACCTGACTGACTGATGTTGTGGATATAAAGCACTGTGTTACTCTGACTGATGTAGTGGATATAAAGCACTGTGTACTCTGACTGACTGATGTAGTGGATATAAAGCACTGTTACTTATGATGTGTGGTTAAAGCACGTGACTCTGACTGATGACTGAGGTAGTGATATAAAGCACTGTGTACTCTGACTGACTGATGTATGGATATAAAGCACTGTGTACTCTGACTGATGATGTATGGATATAAAGCACTGTGTACTCTGACTGACTGATGTAGTGGATATAAAGCACTGTGTACTCTGACTGACTGACTGATGTAGGGATATAAAGCACTGTGTACTCTGACTGATGACTGATGTAGTGGATATAAAGCACTGTGTACTCTGACTGACTGATGTAGTGGATATAAAGCACTGTGTACTCTGACTGACTGATGTAGTGGATATAAAGCACTGTGTACTCTGATGACTGATGTAGTGGATATAAAGCACTGTGTACTCTGACTGACTGACTGATGTAGTGGATATAAAGCACTGTGACTCTGACTGACTGATGATGTAGTGGATATAAAGCACTGTGTACCACTGACTGACTGATGTAGTGGATATAAAGCACTGTGTACTCTGACTGACTGATGTAGTGGATATAAAAGCACTGTGTACTTGACTGACTGACTGATGTAGTGGATATAAAGCACTGTGTACTCTGACTAGATGTTGTGGATATAAAGCACTGTGTACTTGACTGACTGATGTAGTGGATATAAAGCACTGTGTACTCTGACTGACTGATGTAGTGGATATAAAGCACTGTGTACCTGACTGACTGACTGATGTAGTGGATATAAAGCACTGTGTACTCTGACTGACTGATGTAGTGGATATAAAGCACTGTGTACTCTGACTGACTGGATGTAGTGGATATAAAGCACTGTGTACTCTGACTGACTGATGTAGTGGATATAAAGCACTGTGTACTCTGACTGACTGACTGATGTAGTGGATATAAAGCACTGTGTACTCTGACTGACTGACTGATGTAGTGGATATAAAGCACTGTGTACCTGACTGACTGATTGTAGTGGATATAAAGCACTGTGTACTCTGACTGACTGACTGATGTAGTGATATAAAGCACTGTGTACTCTGACTGACTGAGATGTAGTGGATATAAAGCACTGTGTACTCTGACTGACTGATGTAGTGGATATAAAGCACTGTGTACTCTGACTGATGACTGATGTGTGGATATAAAGCACTGTGTACTCTGACTGACTGATGTGTAGTGGATATAAAGCACTGTTACTGACTGACTGACTGATGTAGTGATATAAGCACTGTGTACTCTGACTGACTGACTGATGTAGTGATATAAAGCACTGTGTACATCTGACTGACTGATGTAGTGGATATAAAGCACTGTGTACTCTGACTGACTGACTGATGTAGTGGATATAAAGCACTGTGTACTCTGACTGACTGATGTAGTTGATATAAAGCACTGTGTACTCTGACTGACTGATGTAGTGGATATAAAGCACTGTGTACCTGACTAAATGATGTTGTGGATATAAAGCACTGTGTACTCTGACTACTGATGTTGTGGATATAAAGCACTGTGTACTCTGACTGACTGATGTTGTGGATATAAAGCACTGTGTACTCTGACTGATGTAGTGATATAAGCACTGTGTACTCTGACTGAATGTAGTGATATAAAGCACTGTCTATCTGACTGATGTTGTGGATTTAAAGCACTGTGTACTCTGACTGACTGATGAGGTAGTGATATAAAGCACTGTGTACTCTGACTGACTGATGTAGTGGATATAAAGCACTGTGTACTCTGACTGATTGATGTAGTGGATATAAAGCACTGTGTACTCTGACTGACTGATGTAGTGGATATAAAGCACTGTGTACTCTGACTGACTGACTGATGTAGTGGATATAAAGCACTGTGTACTCTGACTGACTGACTGATGTAGTGGATATAAAGCACTGTGTACTCTGACTGACTGATGTAGTGGATATAAAGCACTGTGTACTCTGACTGACTGATGTAGTGGATATAAAGCACTGTGTACCTGATGACTGATGATAGTGGATATAAAGCACTGTGTACTCTGACTGACTGACTGATGTAGTGGATATAAAGCACTGTGCACTGTGACTGACTGACTGATGTAGTGATATAAAGCACTGTGTACTACTGACTGACTGATGTAGTGGATATAAAGCACTGTGTACTCTGAAATGACTGATGTAGTGGATATAAAGCACTGTGTACTCTGACTGACTGATGATGTAGTGGATATAAAGCACTGTGTACTCTGACTGATGATTGTGGATATAAAGCACTGTGTACTGTGACTGACTGATGTAGTGGATATAAAGCACTGTGTACTCTGACTGACTGATGTAGTGGATATAAAGCACTGTGTACACTGACTGACTGACTGATGTGTGGATATAAAGCACTGTGTACTCTGACTGACTGATGTAGTGGATATAAAGCACTGTGTACTCTGACTGACTGATGTAGTGGATATAAAGCACTGTGTACTCTGACTGACTGATGTAGTGGATATAAAGCACTGTGTACTCTGACTGATGTTGTGATATAAGCACTGTGTACTCTGACTGACTGTGAGTAGTGATTAAAGCACTGTGTACACTGACTGACTGATGTAGTGGATATAAAGCACTGTGTACTCTGACTGACTGATGTAGTGGATATAAAGCACTGTGTACTCTGACTGACTGATATGTAGTGGATATAAAGCACTGTGTACTCTGACTGACTGATGTAGTGGATATAAAGCACTGTGTACTCTGACTGACTGACTGATGTAGTGGATATAAAGCACTGTGTACTCTGACTGACTGACTGATGTAGTGGATATAAAGCACTGTGTACTCTGACTGACTGATGTAGTGGATATAAAGCACTGTGTACTCTGACTGACTGATGTAGTGGATATAAAGCACTGTGTACTCTGACTGACTGATGATGTAGTGGATATAAAGCACTGTGTACTCTGACTGACTGATGTAGTGGATATAAAGCACTGTGTATCTGACTGACTGACTGATGTAGTGGATATAAAGCACTGTGTACTCTGACTGACTGATGTAGTGGATATAAAGCACTGTGTACTCTGACTGACTGATGTTGTGGATATAAAGCACTGTGTACTCTGACTGACTGATGTAGTGGATATAAAGCACTGTGTACTCTGACTGACTGACTGATGTAGTGGATATAAAGCACTGTGTACTCTGACTGACTGACTGATGTTGTGGATATAACGCACTGTGTACACTGACTGACTGATGTAGTGGATATATAGCACTGTGTACTCTGACTGACTGATGGAGTGGATATAAAGCACTGTGTACTCTGACTGACTGATGTTGTGGATATAATGCACTGTGTACTCTGACTGACTGATGTAGTGGATATAAAGCACTGTGTACTCTGACTGACTGACTGATGTAGTGGATATAAAGCACTGTGTACTCTGACTGACTGATGTAGTGGATATAAAGCACTGTGTACTCTGACTGACTGACTGATGTAGTGGATATAAAGCACTGTGTACTCTGACTGACTGACTGATGTAGTGGATATAAAGCACTGTGTACTCTGACTGACTGATGTAGTGGATATAAAGCACTGTGTACTCTGACTGACTGATGTAGTGAATATAAAGCACTGTGTACTCTGACTGACTGATGTTGTGGATATAATGCACTGTGTACTCTGACTGACTGATGTAGTGGATATAAAGCACTGTGTACTATGACTGACTGACTGATGTAGTGGATATAAAGCACTGTGTACTCTGACTGACTGATGTAGTGGATATAAAGCACTGTGTACTCTGACTGACTGATGTAGTGAATATAAAGCACTGTGTACTCTGACTGACTGATGTTGTCGATATAAAGCACTGTGTACTCTGACCAACCGACAATGCAGGCGAAAAAAAAATTGACATGCACACGACATTAACAGTAGAGACAGTAGTGTTTTATATCCACTTCCTCAGTCAGTCAGGTACAAAGTGCTTTATATCTGCTGTCTCACTCAGAGTACAAAGTGTTTTATATCCACTACCTCAGTGATAGTTTCCATTTTCATCCCCGTCCTAACATACATGTACAAGTGCCAGACCTTGACCCTGACCAAAATCCTTGAGCAGAAAATGGCTACCAGTGAGATGCTCTATCTGAAAAGAGCCGTCAACAAAACCGGATATGACATGCCCAGACACCAAGATCAGAAGAATGGTTAGAACAATATCGGTCCATCGACATATTCATCAACAGAGACTTACGTACTTGTAGCTGGATCGTCTAAGGCCAAGGGCAGCTCATGAGTTTATGTACAGGCTTAAGGCTTGTGCCATGATCATTCTGAATCTTCGCATGCACCTATAGAATTCATTCCGAACGCGGAGACGCCACTTTAAGAAGCTGAAAGTGAAATTGAAATTGAAAGTGAAAGTGACTTGCTCGTCTGACCAGAGTACAACCCAATCAGCTGGCTCAGCAAGCATACAGCAAACAGTGTACAAATTTATTGCAAGAGGCAGATTGAGGAAGACTTGGATGAATGGTGTGAAAAATAAACACATTGACATACAGGACATTTCTCACATCAGACTTTCCGGTGTGCTGCTGACCGTCAGCTCTTTCTCCCTGTGACAGCCCTTGATGGTACAGACAGACAGATCATCATCATCATCATTCGCCTTGCCACATGGCGTTGGCCATCATGGCCCTCCATACGAATCTGTCTTTTGTCGCTGCAAGTACATCTCCCACCCTTTCTGTCCTCATCCACTCTGCACATCAATCCAATATTTTCTCCCTGAGTCTACCTGGTGCTCCTTTTCCCTCCAGGTTTTCTGCTATGACTAGGTGCTCAAATTTCTCTCGCCTCATAAAATGTCCTATAAATGTTCCTTGTCTTTTCCTAATCTTCTTCATTGATGTTATGTTTGTGTTTGCCTCTTTCAAAAACACAGATACAAGAAGAAAACAGTTGAAGTCAGTGATCTCATCTCTGACTATATTTGTTTTTTTCTGATGTGCAGGTGGACATATGGAGTTTTGCTGTGACCTGTGTTTACATTGCTCATTATGATAGGGCTTGCAAAGCTGCGTCTCCCCAAAAGGTAAGTTGCTTCATGTGTGAAGGTGGTGGTGGTGACAAAACAAAACAAAACAAAACACCACAACAACGACAACAACAAAACCGTTTGCCATAAGAACTCAAACTAAGGTCATAAGACACAGACTGGTCGTAATGAGCTGAGATAAAAGCCAACAGCCGGTGAACAATGGAAGATTGTGCACTATCATTGTCAACGTCAATGACAAAAGCTATACAGAAGTAAATAAGAAATGTTAGTTTTTCCAAGTACAGGCAATCATAGGCATTCAACAGCATGTGTTTATGTTTATCATTGATTTTTAGTATTTGCATTTATTTATTGGGCAAGGAGGAACCAAAAAAGTGAACTTCATAAGGATTAAATTCCCTACAGATGATGTGTGCCCCGTTAGCACATTGGTAAAACCGCGTACCGCAGTTCTGAAGCGCAGAATCGCCCAGGTTCGATCCCCCGGCGTGGGGAAAAAAAAAAAAAAAAAAAAAATAGACAACAGCAGAAGGGCATCCAGGAGTCATGACCTGGATGTGGCCCGGCCCCCCGAGAGTGTAAGGAATTCCGGGCCGAAACACTTGTCTAAAGGGGGTTACTTCTCTGAAGACCTTCTGTTGTCTAGCTCTCCCTAGAGTTTCTTTCTACCTTGACTAATTTTGTTTGTTTGTTTCTGTCTTTCTTTCTTTACCTATTGGTTTATTTAATCTTTGTCTCAGTGCGTTTACCATGTGAATTATGGGTGGCTATCCCCGGAAAGGGGAGAGTGCACGTCGCCTCATTTGGTGGATCAGGCAGCAACATCCACAGCACCAGTTTAGACAAAAATCTAGATTTTAGTACAGCTGTTTGTCCAAGAGAGGCAATGCTTATTTTCGACCAAATTTTGAACTGTGCTTTGACTTCTGAAAATTATTTCACAGTCATTGATAGATTGACATTCATATTGTTTAAAGTTTTGTGTAAACCAAACTCAGGCTGATATATGATCTTAAACACTTCTTCGATACAAAATAGTTACCAAGCTTGTTGTTATGCTTAGACTTTGAAAATGCCTTTTATTCTGTTGACTGGCATTTCATGTGTAAAGTCTTGAGAGCACTTCGATTTGGTGACGACAGATGAATAGAGACCTTCTTTAAAAACGTTAACTCCACGGCAATGGGTTAATGGCCACGGCACACAATATATGGTTCAAAGGAAAACAGGGCTGAAGACAAGGTGATCCTATATCACCCTACCTTTTTATTTCATATGCAGAAATACTCGCGTTAATGGTAAGAGAAAAGAAGGATATTAAATGACTTTATGTTAATGATGAAGAACATAAAATTTCTTATTTTGCTGATAACAATTGATCACTGTTGGTTGAGAAATCAATTCAATTAATGAAAAACAGTAAATCATCGATGATAACAATTGATTAACGTTGGAGACAAATGATATATTGAGAAATCAATTCAATTAATCAATAATATAGTAAATCATCAGGTATATTTTTGAACGCAGAGAAAACACGAGTAGATTGGCTTGGAACTGATAAGTACGTGCTACCACAAGCATTGGCTTGGAACTGATAAGTACGTGCTACCACAAGCATTTTGACCTGGAAGTACATGTCAAAAGTACTCAGCTGATAAACACATGCCAATGAAGGTCTACATGGGAATCTAAAACAATTTAAGAACGTGGCGCTTTGTTTGTTTGTTTGTTTGTTGCTGTCACAATTTCTACACCACACCTGTGTGACAACCACCACGCTGCTCATGTCAGGTGTCCAACACACCTCCAAACCCACCAACACTGAGGTCACCATGAGAACAGACATGAAGGACCACAGACTCTGGGACAACTTGTGGCGATGTTGTGATGGCGGAAATAATAATAATAATAATAATGTTTATTTGTATAGCGCATATTCCATATAAAAACATGCTCACTAGCGCTTTACATTTCGCAAGAAAGGCAAAAGGTGATAAAAAATGTTCACAATTACATACACAATAAGATAACAACAAACATTAAAGCTATACAAGTAAGAAGACACACAAGAAACCACAGAATATAAAAATTTAAACACTGACTTATGTAATGAAGAAAGATTAACAGATTTTTCATATGAATAAAGAGGCATACTGTGTTTATATATTGCTGCGTGTGTGTGCTTGTGTACGTGTGTGTGTGTGTGTACGTGTGTGTGTGTGTGTGTGTGTACGTGTGCGTTGCTGTGCGCGTGTGTTTTTGTAAGAATGTGTGTGTGTGTGTGTGTGTGTGTGTGTGTGTGTGTGAGTGTGTGTGCGTGTGCTATGTTTGCATGCGTGTGTGTGTGTTTATGCATGCAATAGTTGTACATAAAATTATAATCAATATTTTGAATGAAGATAAAAACCGAAAAATTCTAATCCATATACAGGAAAAACATTATAACTGGGGGATGGTAGTCACGATCCTGTGGAGTTCTAGTTTACATTAAGACCAGGAGGCAGGGCGGAACTCTACATGTTCACTAGTTTTCACAACATATCCTGCTGTCACACAGGCCCTGAGTTCTAATAGTGGTGTGTGTGTGTGTGTGTGTGTGTGTGTGTGTGTTGTGTTTGTGTGTGTGTGTGTGTGTTTGTGTCTGTGTGTGTGTGTGTTTGTGTGTGTATGTGTGTGTTTGTGTTTGTGTCTCTGTGTGTGTGTGTTTGTGTGTGTGTGTGTGTGTTTGTATGTGTGTGTTTGTGTTTGTGTGTGTGTGTGTGAGTATATGTGTGTGCATGCATGCGTGTGTGTGTATGTATGCGTGTGTGCATGCGTGCGTGCGTGTGTGTGTGTGTGTGTGTGTGTGTGTGTGTGTGGTGTTGTGTGTGAGTGTGAGTGTGTGAGCGTGTGTGCATGTATGTGTGTGTGTGTGTGAGTGCGTGTGTGTGTGTGTGTGTGTGTGTGTGTGTGTGTGTGTGTGTGTGTGTGTGTGTGTGTGTGTGTGTGTGTGTGTGTGTGTGTGTGTGTGGTGTGCGTGTTGGTGTGTGTGTGCATGTCTCTGTGTACGTGTCTGCGTGCATGTGTACATATATATATATATATATATATATATATATATATATATATATTATATATATGTGTGTGTGTGTGTGTGTGTGTGTGTATGTGTGTCTCTATCAGCTGATGACCATAATGAAGGAGAGTGGACAAGACCAGAAGACTCAGAGAGTGGTTGAGGCCTCCCTAAGAGACGACCCAGACCAGAGGCCTAAGGCCTCGCGTATCGTCAAGGCCCTGCAGGACCTTTACAGCCAACATGGCGGGAAGGACTGGCTTCAGTGTGTGCCCTCTGACCTCTTTCCTGCCCCTCTGTGTATGTTGGTTTTTGTCATGTCTCAATGTGCTGGGTTTGGGGTGTTAGGATGTTGGGTTGGTGAGTGTAAGGATGTGAATTTTGTTAGGGGCCGGTAGCTGGAGGGAAAGAGAGCACCGGGTAGACCCAGGGGGGAGACACTAGACCGACTTGCAGAGTGGCTGGGGACAAGGAGGGTGGAAGAGATGCTTGAGGCAACAAGAGATAGAGACAGATGGAAGTCCATAATCGCCAACGCCATGCGGCAAGGCACCTGATGATGATGATGAGCTGAGTTTGAAGTGTCAGGATGTTGGGTTGGTGAGTGTAAGGATGTGAGGTTTGTTAGTGGGCCGGTAGCTGAGTTTGGGGTGTAAGGATGTTCGGATTTTTGGGAGCCATTTGCTCGGTTTGTGGTGTTAGGGTGTTGGGTTTGTTGGGGGCCATTTGTTGGGTTTGTGGTGTAGGATATTAAGTTTGTTGGGATCTTCTGTTGGGTTTGTGATGTCAGGATGTTGGGTTTGTTGGGTCATTTTTTTTGATTTGGGTTGTTAGGATGTTGGGGCCAATTGTTGGATTTGGGTTGTTAGGAGATTGGGTTGTTGGGGGCCATTTGCTGGTTTGTGATGTCAGGATGTTGGGTTTGTTGGGGCCATTTGTTGGGCTTGGATTGTTGGGATGTTGGGTTTGTTGGGAGCCATTTGCTGGGTTTGGGGGTGTCAGGATGTTGGGTTTGGTGAGTGCAAGGATGTGATTTTGTTAGGGGCTGATAGCTGAGTTTGTGGTGTTAGGATGTTGGGTTTGTTGGGGCCATTTGTTGGTTGTGGTGTTAGGATTTGGTTTGTAGGGCCATTTGTTGGGTTTGTGTGTTAGGATGTGGGTTTGTTAGGGCCATTTGTTGGGTTTGTGGTGTTAGGATGTTGGGTTTGTTAGGGCCATTTGTTGGGTTTGTGGTGTTAGGATGTTGGGTTTGTTAGGGCCATTTGTTGGGTTTGTGGTGTTAGGATGTTGGGTTTGTTAGGGCCATTTGTTGGGTTTGTGGTGTTAGGATGTTGGGTTTGTTAGGGCCATTTGTTGGGTTTGTGGTGTTAGGATGTTGGGTTTGTTAGGGCCATTTGTTGGGTTTGTGGTGTTAGGATGTTGGGTTTGTTAGAGCCATTTGTTGGGTTTGTGGTGTTAGGATGTTGGGTTTGTTAGGGCCATTTGCTGGGTTTGTGGTGTTAGGATGTTGGGTTCGTGGTGTTAGGATGTTGGGTGTGTTGGGAGCCATTTGTTGGATTTATGGTGTTAAGATGTTGGGTTTGTTGGGGGCTATTGGCTAGATCTGTGGTGTTGGGATGTTGGGTTTGTTGGGGGCCATTCGCTGGATTTGTGGTGTTAGGATATTGGGTTTTATGATGATGGTTTGCTCATTATCAGTCTGCTGGGTTTGTGTGTTAGGATGTAGGTTTGGGATGTAAAATTATTGTGTCCGGGATGTTAGGATGCTGGGTTTGTTGGGTGTATTGTTGTTGAGCTTGTTGAGTGTATCGATATTGAGTTGCTTTTGGTGTCAGTTTGCTGGGTTTGAGGTGTTAGGGTCTTGGGTGTATTGAGTGTTAGGATGTTCGGTTTGTTGGAGGCCATTTGCTGGGTTTGGGATGTTAGAATGTTGGGCTTATTGGGTATTAAGATGTCGGCAGTATTGGTTGTCAGGATGTTTGGTGCATTTGGTGTTAGGGTGTTGGGTGTATGTTGTGTCAGGAATTTGGATTTATTGGGTGTCAGGATGTTGGGTTATTGGGTGTTAGGATGTTGGTGTCAGAACGATGGGTGTATTGGGCGTTAGGATGGTTGGGTGTTAGGATGTTGGGTGTTTTGGGTTTTAGGATGTTGGGTGTTTTGGGTTTTAGGATGTTGGGTGTTTTGGGTGTTAGGATGTTGGGTGTTTTTGGTGTTAGGATGTTGGGTGTATTGGGTGTTAGGATGTTGGGTGTATTGGGTGTTAGGATGTTGAGTGTTTTGGGTGTTAGGTGTACTGGGTGTTAGGATGTTGGGTGTTTTGGGTGTTAGGATGTTGGGTGTTTTGGGTGTTAGGATGTTGGGTGTTTTGGGTGTTAGGATGTTGGGTGTTATGGGTATTAGGATGTTGGGTGTTTTGGGTGTTAGGATATTGGGTGTTTTGGGTGTTAGGATGTTGGGTGTACTGGGTGTTAGGATGTTGGTGTTTTGGGTGTTAGGATTTTTGGTGTTTTGGTGTTAGGTGTTTTGGTTTTAGGTTTGGGTTTGATGTTAGGTGTTGGGTGTATTGGTGTTAGGATGTTGGGTGTATTGGGTGTTAGGATGTTAGGTGTTTGGGTGTTAGGATGTTGGGTGTTTTGGGTGTTAGGATATTGGGTGTTTTGGGTGTTAGGATAGTTGGGTGTTTTGGGTGTTAATGATGTTGGGTGTTTTGGGTGTTAGGATGTTGGGTGTTTTTGGTGTTAGGATGTGGGTGTTTTGGGTGTTAGGATGTTGGGTGTTTTCGGTGTTATGGTTTTGGGTGTGTTGGGTATCATACGATTGGGTTTGTTGTTTGCTAATGTTAATGCACCTACGGTATGGGACTAGCTTGATGGATTATATTCTTGATTGTTGTGCTGAGATATGGTCTGATGAGTTATTGATTTCTTGTATATGGTTTTATCGGTTTATTATCAATTATAAATCTTTTTTTTTTCTTTTGCAATATTCTCCAAACGTAACTGGACTCAGTGCACGTTACACACGAACAGACGTTTGATGGATCACGTAGAACTTCAGACTGTTACGAGTGACCACATTTCACTATGTTATGGCTCAGTCTGCATTTCTGGCGGTCGTGCATGCTTACACCATCTACTCACATGGCTTATAGGTTCTTTAGCGTGCCTAAGGGAGAAGAGTGGCAGAATGGTTCAGACGTTCGCCTGCAAATAACTAAACTCGACCAGTCGCCGTGGTATAGTGGTTAACGCAACGGACTACAGACTGGAAGGTTGTGGGTTCGAATCCCCATCAGTACCTTCAAAAATCATTGTGGGATTTTTCGGCTCCAACCGGCTCCTACCCAGAGTTGGGCGTGCTGTGGGCTCATTGGGAAGACTGGAACCACACAGTCGTGTCTCATCCACTTCTCGGATGCGTCACTGAGGGTGTTGCTCAAATCTTCTGACCAACACCGCAGGTGTCTGTATCTCTCAGGCCTGGTTGACGCCAGGATATATTATGATAGTAAGCGTAGAGTACAACCCTGTCACGCAGTCTCAATCCTAGATGGAACTCCATAGCATCATGATTATCATCCACATCGACATCATCATCATCACATAATAAAAACTGTTCCAGCTTCTGTGGCCATTGAAGTGGTGTAGAAAATGAGACGGGGAAAATATAGGTGAGCACAAAGGTAACCTCCCTGAGTGCAATGATCCTTAAAAAACAACAACAACAACAACAACAAAACAACAACTAAACTCGAGGTTCCAGGGTTCACTCCCCGTAGAGGTCTTGACTTTTCTCCTCAGTTTGACTGGAAAATCGAACTGAACATCTAGTCCTTCGGAAGGGGACGAAAAATGAGTAGGGCCCGTCTGCCTTCTGGCTGCGCGCGCTAAAGATCCCACGGCAGTTGAAAATCGTGAAGAGCAGGGCATTGCCCGGCTACCTTGGTATAAAAAATTGGAGATCCAACCACTTAAAGACTATCAACCGTCTTGCCTTTCTGAAGTCTCGGTAAAAAATGTGAATGTGAATATGAATTTGAAGCGAGGGAAAGGGGATGGGCGCCACCTTTGTGGTGCTGGCCCCGGGAAAAGTTGAGGTCTCTGCCACCTCACTCCCCTACAACACAAGGGTTATTGAACTATCTAGGTATGGCCTCAGGACCTGGACAGCTCGTGGGTTTATGTGCAGGCTTAAGGCTTGTGCCGTGATCATTCTGAATCTTCTCCATCACATGGCACCTGTGACGTTAGTGCATATGGAATTCATTCCGAGCGCCGAGACGTCATGTTGAGAAACTGAAAAATTGAAATAGCGCGCATATTTGATATTCTGAATTACGCATACGCCCGAAAGAGGTTTAATTTTTAAGCATTGGTGGGCTGCATACATGTTGAGCTGGGAGATCAGAAAATATCCACTCTTTGCCCACCATGTGGAGATGCTGGGCCGGATTGAACCCAGACCCATGGGACTGGAAGTTCACCCACTTGGTCACCACGCTTGTTGCATTTTGTTGTGTCTCATTGTTGGTTGGTCATGTTGGGTTTTGGTTTGGAATGTGTATGACGGCATGTTATTTTGTTGTGTTGATTGTATTTGTTGTGTTGTATTTGTGTTGTGTTGGGTTTTGCTCACCTAGACTTGGTCAGATTTCTTTCTCTTTATGTGTAGGGGTGTGTGTGTGTGCGTGTGTAGGTGCGTGCGTGCGTGCGTGTGTGTGTATGTGTGTGCGTGTGTGTGTGTGCTTGTGCGTGTGCGTGCGTGTGTGTGTGTGTGTGCGTGTGTGTGTGTGTACGTGTGTGTGCGTGTGTGTGTGCGTGTGCGTGTGCATGTGTATGTGTGTATGTGTGTGTGCGTTAGTGTGAGTGTTTGTGTGTGTGTTTGTGTGTGTGTGTGTGTGTGTGTGTGTGTGTGTGCGTGTATGCGTGCGCAAGCACATTCACAACAGGGGAAAATGTCACCATCTTCCCTTCCTCCATTCATGTTCCTCATGATCACGTGTTTCAGTGGACCAATCAAATCATTCAACACAAGTTCCTGGCAGGCATGCAGATACACCTGCTGCTGCGTCATCATCATCCAGGCAAGTTGTACAAAGACAAGATGACCTCCCCAAACACCTAGTGTCTCCCAATGCATCGAATCTTCCAGAACCACTAGTTCCGCCAAAAACCAAAAACCTTCAGGTAAAACCAGTAGTCTCGCTGGTAGCTCAGGACGTTTCTGCAGAACG
>CM060312.1:95089648-95097148 GCA_030674185.1 Monoplex corrugatus | reverse complement strand
TTTATGTTAGACTGTTTGACCAAGTCAGATATGTAAGTTGAAACAGTCATTTGTGATGAAATGCTTTTTGCTCGCTTTGGAAAGTCAACATCAGACCTGATTGTAATTTCCTTACTCACAAAATTGTCCATTTGTGAAGTAGTTCTAACTGCAAATTTTGCTGTCGCTAGCTCACGATAGTTGTTCAGAGGCAGAATTCCAGCAACTTTGTACGTTTCCAGATTAGAGGCATGAGTAGGGACACCTAGAGCAATTTTAATACTTTTGCAGTCTAAGCTTTGTATCTTCTTTAATAAATATTTTGGTGCACTGAAAAACACTTCTTGCGCATAGGATAATTTAGATCGTACAAGTGCTGTTGACAGATGAATTAGTATGTTCGTATCCATTCCCCAAGGTAATCGGCTTATTATCTTTAGAAAATTTAGGGCTTTTCTTGCTTTTGTTGAAATATAATCAAAATGGACATTCCAGTTTAATTTCGATGTCATAAAGACTCCCAGAAATTTTACAACCTGTTTGTAATGTAACACTTCACCAAGCAATCTGAAAGTAGGCAAGTTACTTAAAGTACCACCAGAATTAAATAGCATCATGTTAGTTTTTTTCCGCTGACAACGACAGACCATTTTCTAACATATAGTTTCCAAGATTATCAAGATCAGATTGATACAATTTCCTAATGTAATTCTGTGCTCTCTGTGGAGTTGTCTTTTTTAAAGTAATATTCATCCAAATACATATATCATCAGCATACTGTGCCAAAACAACACGATTTGAGAGTGCTTTAGGAAGATCCTGTATAAGGACATTAAATAAAAGCGGTGCTATCACTGAACCTTGTGGAATTCCCATATCAAGATGTCGTGAAGTAGAATAACTAGTTCCCACTCTTGCCTGAATAGTTCTATTGGCTAAAAAAGACTTAATGTAATCATACATATTGCCAGATAAACCAATAGATTTCAGCTTGTACAATAAACGCGTATGCCAAACTTGATCGTAAGCTTTTTTCACATCAAAAAATGTAGCTAAAAGACTTTTTCTGCGGGCAAACTCTTTCTTGATGTGAGTGGTAAGTTTAACCAGGTGCTCAACTGTAGATCTCCCTTTTCTAAAACCAGCCTGATTTACTGGAATAACGTTATTTTTATCACAGTAATGTACAAGTCTGTTTAATACCAATTTTTCCAATAGTTTGCTCGTATGGGACGTTAAAGCAATAGGTCTGTAACTGTTTTTATTGTTTTTAGGCTTTCCTGCTTTTAATACTGGTATAACAACAGACGTTTGCCATAATTGTGGTATAGTTCCACCAGCCCAGCATTTCTGAAAAATTTTGTGTAAAAAAATAATATAGTTTTCTGGAAGATGTTTAATCATTTCAGTTGAAACTGCATCAACACCTACCGAACTCCTTTTGTTGCGCAGAGACAAGATAGTGTTTTTTAACTCTTCTAAGGTGATTGGAGAATTAAACCAGAGATCATTTTGAGGTATTGGATCAGTGTATATAGGGTTGTTAGCTGCCATTTCCCTGTAGTGTTTGCAGGTAGGAGTCAAACCATCTACTTTACTATTTTGGGCAAAAAGTTCCACAAAAGTTTCAGCTTTGTCCATGTCGGAAAGAAATTTGTGACTTGTATCAATCATTATTGGACACCTAGGTAAGTTGGCTCCATTTTTCATTTGATTCATTTTTGTCCATACTTTATGGAAATCCTTGAAATCTGAAATTTCTTTTGTGCAGTATGATGCCCAGTAATTTTTCTTTGCTTCAGCGATGATTTTATTACACTGGGTGTTAGCTTTTTTCATTTCCATATGATCTTCAGGTTTCCTGCTTTTGATGTAGATTTTGTATTTCTCTTTTTTATACTGAACTGCTTGCTCACATACCTCCGTCCACCAAACATTACCCAAACGGTTATTAGACTTAAAAATTTTGAGTTTCGGGATGGAAAGGTCTGCAGCAGCTAGAACTGACTCCTGGAATTTAGAAAACATAACGTCTACATTTTCACTTTCATAATGTGTGAAATCTCGATTAGAAAGAACAGTCTGAAACAAGGACCAATCAGCGCGTGTATAATTATATTTTGGTATAATATCAGGAATGCTGTCTTTCATCCTGATGTTTTCGTTAGTTAGTGTTATGAGGATAGGTAAGTGATCACTTCCTAAAGTATCTCTGTGAGTGTCCCAGGTACAGCAGGGTACTAATTCTGGTGAGATTAAAGACAGATCGATGGCTGTTGCCCGATGTTTGGAAATATCAGGAATTCTAGTGACACTCCCATCATTCAAAAGGTAAAGCGAACTGTCAACTATATTTTCTACTAAACGATTGCTTGTCACAGTACAGCAATCTTTTTCCCAAAACGGGGAGTGGGAATTAAAGTCTCCACCTATTAGCCATTTACCGTGCAGCAGATCCGGAATCGTGCGCAACCATTCTGTGTTGTGGTCATTTGGACCTGTTGGCAGGTAGACTGACAAAACGTTCAGGATAAAAGAATTACTGAATTGTACTGTAGCGGCACAAGCGTGTAAGTCTTCAGTTGACGTTAAAACTGGGGAAGTAAATATGTGATATTGTAACTCTTTAAGTATGTATATCGCAGTGGCTACTTTCTTCCCGGGATTCCCATAGGCATACACTGGTGGATAATAGTAATTTTGGAAATTGGGAAGTTTGGTTGGTATAACATTAAGCGACTGCAGAATCAAGACTTCACACTGATTTGAGGCAAGGAAATGTTCCAGGTATGCTGAATTGGTGGAAATAGACCTACAATTCCACTGTAAAAAATTGATTTTCATAGTCGGCTAATCCCTTATTTTCAATTAACGGTGATTTGTTTGAAAATCACGTATATTTGGTTTTCTGTGTACGAGGAAAATGGGGAGGGGGGGGGGGGGAATGATTACTTTTACTACAAAGTAAAGGTAGAAACAAAAAATGAGTAAAACTATGGAGAAAAGAAGTCCTACTAATCAAGATAAGACTTTTGATCTAGAACAGAAATAAATTATAAATAAATTAAATAATAGTATACACGCCTTCAAATGTACAGAGATTATAGTCTGAGTCCTGACTGACTAATTCCTAGCGTTTATACACTTTCACCAAGAGAACTGTCAGAGATGACGAGGAAAAAGTCCTGTGACATGAAACGTTGGTCACTGTAGATCTACTACTATTCATTCAAAACATGTTGTATGACAGCCACCACGGTTCATAGCTGTCAAAATAGGGGAACGGTCCTCGGGAGAATCTAGAGGCGTGTGGCCGTGAAGGTCGTGATCCTCCTGGTCTTCTAGGCGTCTCCCAAAATAGATCCCGAATGTGTCTTCCCAGGTTCCCCGCTATCACGCTGCTTCCTCTGGCGGTGGGGTGAATATTGTCCTGTAGAAACTGCTGGTTAGTTCGAAGGTTATCATGGGAGACAAATGATAGATTTTTTATGTTAACAAGTTCAGCAGATAAAAAGGCGTTAAACAAATTCCGCCGAACTTCCATACGTGAATGTCGTACAGGGGCGACCTTGCTGATGACTATCTTTGTGTTTGGATATTTTTGTGTTATATGTTTGATGGAAGAAGCTAAATTTTGTGTTGTTGCTTTGAGATCTTTGCTATTCAGTTCGTGGACACCACAGTGTAAAACAATACAGTCTGCAGGATTGTCAAAGTTGGAAAGTGACTTGTCTAAAGATTTTTGTATGTCATGAATGTTATTCACAGTACTTGAGTCTCCTTCAAAACCATAAGATCGTCCCAGTCGTCTCGAGTTGACACCTTTCAACACCGAATCATGGATAGTCAGAACATAGGGAAGGTCGTGGTTTGTTTTACGTTGTTCTGAAATCTTTTTGGTGTGTGACGTTGCGTCCTTGAGCTGTGATGTGACGTCTTTAGCTTTTTTGATGTCATGGTGTTCTTTCCCGTCTTTGGTTTTCTTTTCAAGCTCTGTTTTCGCTCGAGTATTGCTGCTAGTTTTTGTTGTGTTTGATCGTTGTGCCTGTTGGACGTCCTGCCTGCGTGTGTGCTTTTGTTTTAGAACGTCTGCGTACGTGGGAGTTGTTGTGGAATTATCTGTCTGTGTATGACTGTTCCTGGTCGGTTTGATGGTGGCGGTTGCTGTCGACCGGGCCTCGATCTGCGCAAGCACAGTCCTTTCTAAGGTACTGACCTGGTTGCGCAGATCCAGTACGATGTTTTTTAGTTCAACGATCGTACTCACGAGTTCCGCAGAGCTTGGTATAGATGTGATGGAAGTTGTCCCGCTCTGCGTGCCCGTGGTAACCGCGGTCGAAGCGCCATTTGAAGGGACAGTCTCTGCCTTTTCGATCCTGTCTCGCTTGTCGCTGGTCGACGGCCTCTCGTAATCAGTCTTTTCCGCAGACGCAGCTTCTTGCCTCTGTTCAGCAAGGCGCCCCCGTCTTGTTCTGGTCATTTTAGACTATTTCCTGTTATCTCTGACTGCCGAAATTTTTATCCGTCAGGAGTCTCCGCCATCTTGAATGTGTGTGTGTGTGTGTGTGTGTGTGTGTGTGTGTGTTTATGTGTGTGTGGTTTGCTTATTTGTACGTTTTCCTCTGTGTGTGTGTGTGTGTGTGTGTGTGTGTGTAAGTGTATGTGTGTGTGTAAGTGTGTGTGTGTGTGTGTGTGTATGTGTGTGTGTGTGTGTGTGTGTTTAGCTCAGTTGGTTGACTAACCATACTCATAATACCGGAGTTATGGGCTCAGTCCCCAGGCAGGCCACAGTTTCAAAAGCCAGGTAGGACCTCAGGACCTGGCCACCTCAGGGATCTATGTGCAGGCTTATGATTTATTTCATAATCATTCTGGGTCTTCTTCACCACGTGGCACCAGTGGCGTCAGAGCATATGGAATTCATTCCGAGCGCGGAGACGTTACCTTGAGAAACTGAAACTGAAAACGAGATCTTTGTGTGAGTGTGTTTGTGGTGCTTAACCACTGCACAAGGGAGCCAATCGAATTTCCCCTGTCTTGGGGCTAGGGATACGTACCTGCGTTAACTTCCCTTGATAACGTAAGGGGCTCCCTTCCTTCCCGTCCCGCATCCACCACCTCCCATCCCCCCGTAGTCCTTTTTTTTCTCTTCTTTGTTTTCTTTTTCTTTCCTATTCTGTGTCTTTTTTCTTTTCTTTTCTTTTTTTTTTTGAGAGGGGGGGGGGGGGGGGGCGATAGTCTACAAACAGTTCATGTCTCAAAACGCTGATTTGATTGATTTGGTTCAGGAACCAGAGAAACACGAAAATAGAACCAGAACGCGTATTTAATACAACAAGACAAGACAAGACAGGCGCTAATTTTCGGCCAACTGGCCTTTGTCAAGGGTGAATGTAGATCACAGACAAACATCAAATACAAAATTATGAGAAAAAGACTGAAACTTCCTTGCTGCTTTGCATGGTGGGAGAAAGTAAAAAAAAACAAAACAAAAAAAAAACACACACACACTTACACACACACAAAGACACACACACACACACACACACATACACACACACACATACGCACACACACACAAACACACACACAAACATACACATACACAAACACACACACAAACACACATTTACAAACACACACACACACAAACACACACACACAGAAACACACATACTTACAAACACACACACACAAACACACACACACACTTACAAACACACACACACACACAAACACACACACATACAAACAAACAAACACACACTCAAACACACACACAAACACACACACAAACACACACACAGACACACACACAAACACACACATAACACACACACACACAACACACACACACACCACACACACACACACACACACACACACCACACACAAACAAACACACACACACACACACACACACACACACACACACACACACACACTTCCTTGCTGCTTTGTATGGTGGGAGAAAGTAAAAAAAAGCAAAAAAAACACACACACACTCACACACACACATACAACACACACACACACACACACACACACACACACACACAACATCACATACAACACACACACACGCACACACACATACCCAAACACACACACACAAACACACACACACATTTACAAACACACACACCACACACGCAAACACACACACTTACAAACGCACAAACACACAAACACACACACTTACAAACACACACGCATACAAACAACACACACACACACACACACCACACACACACACACACACACACAATGGCAAGTGTGGTTGGTTGCTTCTTTGACGGAGGCATGGTATCCAGCTCTGATGCCTGGAGAACAGTCCTAGACAGTAACAGAAAAAGTGGTGTGTTGGGTGCCCACCTTAATTTAAAGATCCAAACATTCTGGTGACCTCAGCGTTCGATAGGTCTCTGTGATCTCTACCACCACTCGGCATTTCAAGACTTTGCCACAGTGTAAGATAGACTGCCAAATTTGGGTGGAGCGCATGTGTGTGCGACCGTTCATTTTTGATGAAGTGCATGTGTGTGTGTGTTTGTGTTTGTATGTGTGTGTATGAGTGTGTTTTGTGTGTGTGTGTGTGTGTGTGTGTGTGTGTGTATGTGTATGTGTGCGTGCGCGTGTGAGTGTGTCTTTTTGTGCATGAGTGTGTGTGTGTGTGTGTGTCTGTGAGTGTGTGTGAGTGTGTGTGTGTGAACAAGTGAGAGTGAGAGAGAGAGAGAGAGAGAGAGAGAGAGAGAGAGAGAGAGAGAGAGAGAGAGAGAGAGAGAGAAGACCGATTAATTGACCGATATTGTTTGATCGATGCATATTGATGACTAATATTGTCGACTGATTAATAATGAATAATTGGCTTCTGACTGAATGATAGTTCGACTCTCTGATTGATTTTGTGAATATTTTATTGGTCAGTCGATCGTTTGGAGACTCCCTTTCCCAGTCCTAACCGTCAAAACTCTCTGTTTTGTGTCTTGCAGACGAAAGCTGGAAGAGGTGCACCTCAGGTGCCTCCACTCTAACCCCAGACAGCACAGCACCCCTGTCCCCTCCCCCCACACCGTACCCGTGCCCCACCCCTCCTCAGATGATCACACCCCTCACCCTCATCCCAACACATCACCCGCCAAGAGATCCCGCCCCTCAAAACGCCACCAGAAAGACTCTAATCCACACACCCGTCCTGAACACTTACAAGTACTATCAAAAGTCCACGATTCTCAAAAACCTGAAATTACCTCAACACGGCCTGATGGACCTGAGGTAGTAGACGAACACAGTGATTCTGAAGAGTTTGATGTGACTCCTAATACGCCCCAACAACCTCAGGTACTATACAGAGACAGTGATTCGCAGGACACTGAGGAGATAACAAGTATCCGAACTGGCCTTCAGGAAATTCTGACTCGGACTTAGAGGAGCCGGACGCTAGAGGGCCGTCAACGGGTAGCACCAAGGTGATTCGGACACTGCCCTTTTCCCAGACAGATACTGTGATTTACCGGTCAC
>CM060312.1:95077148-95084648 GCA_030674185.1 Monoplex corrugatus | reverse complement strand
TGTGTGTGTGTGTGTGTGTGTGTGTGTGTGTACGTGTGTTATGTGTATGTATGTGTGTGTACTAAATGGAAAAATCCTCAAAGATATGTCAAAATCAATTTTCATTGCATTTCCAAAGAAGACAGGGGCTATAGAATGCGAACTCCATCGCACAATCAGTTTGATGAGTCATGTAACCAAGATCCTATTAAGAATAATCATGATGAGGACAAGGAATAGTATCAAAAGAGAAATAACAGATGAACATTGTGGATTTGTGGAAGGGAAAGGAACTATTAATGCCATATACATCCTAAGAACTATCATAGAGAGGTCAATCGAGGTGAACAAGGATTTATATTTATGCTTTGTTGACTATACCAAGGCTTTCGAACGGGTAAGACATGAAGAATTGATCAACCAACTAGAAAGACTCAATATTGATGGAAAAGATCTACGAATAACCAGAAATATGTATTGGGAACAAACAGCTGCAATGAGAATAAAAAACGATATAAGCTCTTTCCAAAACATCAAAAGAGGAGTCAGACAGGGTTGTGTTTTGTCACCAGATCTGTTTTCACTTTACAGCGAAAACATCATGAGAAACCTAGAGGAAGACCCTAGATGAAAGGTTGGAGGAAAAATGATAAACAACATTCGATACACGGATGACACCGTGCTAATTGCAGAAAGTGAAAGGGACCTACAAAACCTTGTGAATATACTTGAAATAGAAAGCAAAGGTAAGGGGTTGGAACTAAACAGCAGGAAGACTGAAGTAATGGTGATCAGTAAAAAACATGAAATCCCCTCATGCAAAATAACAGCAAATGGCACAACGTTGAGACAGGTTGATAAGTTTAAATATCTGGGAACGATCATTTCACCAGATGGCAGATGGACATCAGAAACAGCCAACAGAATCGGCCAAGCCGAAACAACATTCAAGAAGATGGAAAGCATTCTTACCAACAAATGCCTATCAATTAACATCAGGAAGAGAGTTCTTGAATGTTATATAGAACCAATACTGTTGTACGGTTGCGAGGCGTGGACAGTCAACAAGCAAAGCCAGAACAAGATTGAGGCAGCCGAGATGTGGTTTCTGAGAAGGATGTTGAGAATACCATGGACAGCAAAGAAAACAAACGACACAGTCTTGATGGAGGCAGCCACAAGTATATCATTCATAAGGAAGATTAGGAAAAGACAGGCAACATTTATAGGCCATTTAATGAGGAAAGGGGAATTGGAACACCTGGTCACAATGGGAAAGCTGGAGGGAAGGACAGCACCAGGTACACCCAGGGAGAAGGTACTAAACGGACTTGCAGAGTGGTTGAAGACAGGGAGGGTGGAAGAGATGCTTGAGGCAACAAGAGATAGAGACAGATGGAATCCATAATCGCCAACGCCATGCGGCAAGGCACCTGATGATGATGATGTGTGTGTATGTGTGTTATGTGTGTGTGTATTATGTATGAGTGTGTGTGTGTGTGTGCGTGCGCTATGTGTATATATGTGTGTACATGTGCGTGCGTATGTGTTTGTGTATGTGTGTGTGTGTGTAACAGAGAGAAAGAGAGAGAGAGAGAGAGAGAGAGAGAGAGAGAGAGAGAGAGAGAGAGAGAGAGAGAGAGATGAACAATATTTTCTCAGTGCTTTTTATTTTTGAAACTTTACCAGATTTCAGACAAAGGAGTCAGGAAAATACAAGCTTTGGTGGTCAATCTCCAAGTATAGAATTACTTTTTGAACAAGATGTGTAAAGAGCATTGTCTCGGGAACTTCTCACATCTGTTTCACGCTGGCAAGAATTTACTATCATGCTCAATACACATCGAGTTTTATTTAAATCAAAAATTTACCAAGGTCACAGTGACCTTGAAATGTATACCAGCAAGATTTTCTTTAGTTATTCTTGTCTAAAAAGGGGAGGTTATTAGAATGGCTTGACTACTCAAAAATCAGTATGACTGACACCTTGAATGTCTTGATGTAGTTTTCATTTTTATTCATGTCTATATGTCATCGTTTGAATCGCGTATAAACATGACAAAGACCATTTGGTCTGATTGTTTCGCCAATTTCGTTTTGTTCTTGAGCAAAGTCACATGGTTATCAGGTTATTTTGTGAAACTCACGTGGAAAAATGGAAGAAAAATAAAACGGACTGTATGATTAGCATTGTACTTTGTCTTCTGGTAGTTTATTGTATTCATTTGAAAGAAACCTGTTACGGTCAGACTGAAGTGTTAATTGTCTTTCTGACAATTCATTGAAAATCAAACAGCATTCCTCTGGCATTGATATATATACACACACATATATATGTATGTATATATATATATATATATATATATATATATATATATATATATATATATATATATATATATATATTATGTGTGTGTGTATGAATATATATATGTATTATACATATATAAATATATATACATATACTATATCATGTTGCATTATTGTACAGTATCAGTTTATTTCATTTTCATCGCTCTGTGTGGTTTTCTTTATGTATGCAATACAGGGATATACAATACGCATGATCAGTGTGTTTATATATGTCTGTCACACTTGATATCTTCTCTTTTGTGCGTGCGTCTGTGCGTGCGTGCGTGTGTGTGTATGTATGAATATATATACATATATGTATATATATATATATATATACATATATGTATATAAAGTGTGTATGTGTATGTGTGTGTGTGTGTGTGTGTGTGTGTGTGTGTGTGTGTGTGTGTGTGTGTGTGTGTGTGTGTGTGTGTGTGTGTGTGTTTTGTTGTGTGTGTGTGTTGTTATTTCTTTCAAATCACATTGTAAAAAGAATCATTTCAGTGGCATTATCATTTCATGGAGACAAAAAATAAAGCATTGAAAAAGACTTTTTTGATCTATTTTGTATTTCTCTTTTCTTCTCCAAACTAATAAACAGTGGAGAAATTGAAAGTGCTTGATGATTTTTGTGGATAAAAGTACATACATGCCTCACTCTTCGTGTCTTTGTGTGGTGGTCATGGGTTTAATGTCTATTTATTGAAGTGATTTTAACACACACACACACACACACACACACACACACACACACACACACACACACACACACACACACACACACACACACACACACACACAATACACACAAAACACAAACACACACACGCACACACACACACACACACACAAAGAAAAGAAATTGTTAGAAATGTCTTGACCTTCTTGTTTTTAAGTTTTGTTTTCCTGGTGGGTGTTTTCCATATTGGTGGTGGTGGTGATGGTGACAGTGGTGACAGTGGTGGTGATGGTGGTGATAGTAATAGCAGTAGTGGCAGGGACAATGGTTTGTTCACTTTAATTTTTATGTTTTGGTTTATCCATTTACTTACTTATCTATCTATAATTTACTTATCTATTGATTTTTCAATCTGTCGATTTTTCAACCATATTTTTTTTCAAAAGGACCTTGACAGGATTACCACAAGTTTGACCATTATATAAATTACTTTGATAAATATGTAAATAATTATATAAATTACTTTGATAAATATGTAAATAATTATTAAAAATTATTATTTTTGATATCATTATTATCGTTATCTTCAGTAGTAGTAGTAGTAGTTGTAGTAGTAGTAGCAACAGCAGCAGTAGCAATAGTAGTAGTAGCAGCAGCACTACTGCTATCAAATCAAAACAATACTACTCTTCTTCCTCCTCCTCCTCTTACTACTACACATCATCATCATCAAGTGCCTTGCCACATGGCGTTGGCGATCATGGGCCTCCATATGCATCTATCCCTTGTTGCCGAAAGCACATCTTCAACCCTCTCTGTCCTCAACCACCTGCAAGTCCGTCCAGCATTTTTTCCCTGGGTCTATCTGGTATTCTCTTTCCCTCCAGCTTTCCGGTTGAGACCAGGTGCTGTAATTCCCCTTTTCTCATAAAATGGCCTTGTCTTTCCCTAATCTTCCTTATGAATAACCTTCTTGTGTCTGCCTCCATCAAGACTGTCTCGTTTGTTTTCTTTGCTGTCCATGGAACTCTCAACATTCATTTTAGAAGCGACATCTTGGCTGCCTCAATCTTGTCCTGGCTTTGCTTGTTGCCTGTCCACACCTCACAACCGTATGACATTATCGGTTCTATACACAGTATATAACATTCAAGAACTCTCTTCCTGATGTTAATTGATAGCATTTGATGGTAAGAATGCTTTTCATCTTCTTGAGTGCTGTTTTGGCTTGGCCGATTTTGCTGGCTATTTCTGATGCGCATCCGCCGTCTTGTGAGATGACCGTTCCCAGATATTTAAACTTAGCAACCTGTCTGAAAGTTTTGCCATTTGCTGTTATTTTCCATGAGGGGATTTCATGTTTTTTTGTTGTTGATTACCATGACTTTAGTCGTTTTGCTCTTTAACCCAAGCCTTTATTTTTGGTTTCTATTTCTATTATATTCACAAGGTTTTGTAGTCCCTTTCATTTTCTGCAATTAGCACGGTGTCATCTGTGTAACAAATGTTTTTTTTTATCCTTTTTCCTCCTAAATTTAATCCAGGGCATTCTTCTAGGTTTCTCATGACGGTTTTGCTGTAAAGTGACAACAAATCTGGTGACAGAACACAACCTTGCCTGACTCCTCTTTTGACATTTTGGAAAGAGCTTATATCGTATTCTATTCTCATTGCTACTCCTGCTACTGATAATAATAATAATAATGATAATAATAATGATAGTAATCATAATCACAACAACACAACAACAACAACAATAATGATAACAACAACAATAATAACAGTGATAATAATAATAATAATAAAATAATAATAATGATGATGATGATGATGACAAGAATAAACATGATTCTGGTGATGATTGTTATGACTATGCCAGTGATTGTCATGGTTATGATCATGAAATGTTCACAATGACGATGATTACTATAATTATGACCATAATGATTATGATAAGGACACTAATGGTAATGGTGATGATGATGATGCTGGCGACGACGACAGTGATGACGATAACAATGCTGGCGACGATGACGACGACGACTATGACGCTGATGACGACGACGACGACAATGATGATGATGATAATGACAACGATGACCATGATGATGGCGACGATGACGACGAGGACTATGACGACGACGACGACAATGATGATGATGATGACAAACGACGTTTGTTTTCTTTGCTTTCCATGGAACTCTCAACATTCTTCTTAGAAACCACATCTGGGCTGCCTCAATCTTGTTCTGGCTTTGCGTGTTGACTGTCCACGCCTCTCAATCGTATAACAAAGTCTCTCTCCTCACACTCCTTGATCTGTCTGCAGCCTTCGATACCATTGACCATGGTATTCTCCTTTCTAGACTTCATCATACTTTTGGCATCTCTGACATTGCTCTCTCCTGGTTCACTTCATATCTATCAAACAGAAAACAAACTGTTCTCATTAATGGCACTTACTCTCAACCTGCATACCTGACCTGTGGTGTTCTACAAGGATCTGTCCTTGGCCCTGTTCTTTTCACTCTTTACACCTCCCCCCTGTCCACCATCATCAACTCCCACTCTATAAAACACCACTTCTGTGCTGATGACACCCAACTTCTAGACAGTGACACACCAGACAATATACAGCGCCTGTTGACTCGCACCACTGAGTGTTACTCGGACATTAAGAACTGGATGACGTTCAACAAACTTCAGCTTAATGATGACAAGACAGAAGCTATCCTCATTGGCACCTATCAGAAACTTTCTCAGCTGCCTCCTCTTTCTCTCCCATTATGTAACACATCAGTCCCAATTTCTGATTCAGCTAAAAACCTTGGTGTCTACCTTGACTCTACCCTCTCCATGAGCAACTATGTTTCTCAAACTGCCAGATCTTGCTACTATCACCTCCATCGTATAAGCCTGATCAGGAAGTATCTCTCTGACGAAACAACTGCAAAACTCGTTCTCTCCTTCATAATGTCTCGCATTGACTATTGCAATTCACTCCTGTCTGGTCTTCCTGCCTCCACCATTCACATCCTGCAGCGCATTCAAAACAATGCTGCACGCCTTGTACTCAAAAAGAAAAAAGCTGACCACATATCTCCTCTCCTGGCACAACTTCACTGGCTCCCTGTATCAAAGCGCATACAGTACAAACTAGACACCATGTGCTACAAAAGCCTCAATAACGCAGCCCCCGATTACCTGTCAAGCGTACTTGAGATCTATCTTCCCTCACGTACCCTCCGCTCTGCCTCCGATCCTCTGACTTTTCGCTTTCCACGCACTAAGCTCAATACCTATGGTCCACGAACCTTCTCTGTTTCTGGTCCACTTTCCTGGAACAAACTTCCTCTCTCAGTCCGTCAGCAACCTACTTTTGTCTCCTTCAAGTCCGCTCTCAAAACTCACCTTTTCTCCTCTGCATAAAATCCTGACCTCACTCAATCCCCTCTGCAGCCTGTCTCCACTCGGAGGGGAATCACATTGTAATATATAATTGTATATAATATGCTCTCTATAATTTTCCATTGCTTTTATTCTTTCTCCCCATTTATAGCCGTGTGCGTGTGCGTGTGCGTGTGCGTGTGCGTGTGTGTGTGTGTTGTGTGTGTGTGTGTGTGCGTGCGTGCGTGCTGCGTGTGTGTGCGTGCGTGCGTGTGTGTCTGTTTTAGCGCTTAGATTTGATTTTATCAAGATTTTGCGCTATCGGTTCTAGATAACATTCAAGAACTCTCTTCCTGATGTTAATTGATAGACATTTGTTGGTAAGAATGCTTTTCATCTTCTTGAATGCTGTTTTGCCAATTTGTCAAATAAAGCTGATTAGTTGAATAAGGATCACACAACTTTCTCTCCCAAAGTTCCCAGCACAAAGCTCTTATGATAATAAAGCCTTACATGCACTGATATACCGATTTATGGCCTCAACTTGTACAGGCAGAATTGGTAGTGTTACGATCGTTTTAGTTCTCAAAGAAAATCATGCTGTGTCATATACATCCCATTATAACTGACTTTAAAACTGAAGGGAAAATGTAAGAAATCTGTTCCATCCATTTTGTGTGTCTGTTTATCTGTCCATCTATCTGCACGTCTGTCTGTTTTCCCATCTAATGTTTCCACATGCTCCCGTCAAAGAGAAATTAAAACTTAAAATCAATAACTGAGAAGCAAAAGCATTAATCGATAGATAACTAAATAAACATATAATAAATATAGAAATAAATATAAACAAACAAATAAACAAACAATTAACAAATAGATAAAGAAAGAACAAACAAATAAATGAATAAATATAAATGACAAGTCTAGGTAACTAAGTAACTAAGTAACTAACTGGCTGACTGACTGACCGACCAACTAACGAACTAACGAACTAACGAAACTAACGAACTAACTAACTAACTAACTAACTAACTAACTAACTAACTAACTAACTAACTAAATAACTAAACTAACTAACTAAACTAAGCTAAGAGTTACTT
>CM060312.1:95049648-95072148 GCA_030674185.1 Monoplex corrugatus | reverse complement strand
TCAAAAGTTTGTTTTCTTCTTTTTTTCTTTGTTTTTCAAAAAGAATATTGAACGTGTACACAAATGGATTCAGAGCAGAGTTTAAGGGCAGTACAAAGACAGTTAAGGCCACACTCAACTCACCAGGGATAGAAATACCAGCTGATGCCAACAATCCACATAGTCCAATGGGAAACCAACACATGAAGTCTGTTACAGCCACAGTGATCAACCTGCGAGCTATGGTCAGGTCCTGTGAGACTTTTGTCGTATCAGATGTCAAGATGGTCTTCTTTACTGACCAGTAGATAAAAGCTTGACCAACTGAAATTAACAAAAACAAGATAAAATTGAAGACAATGAATACACTGTAGGAGTAAACACGTCCTTTGAAATGTTGTCTTGTGACTGGCAAAGGAATGCACATAGCTGTCTGACTGTAAAATTCCCACTGGGTTGTGACTGGCAATAATGGTAGTGCTGCAAGAGAGAAACCAACAGTCCAAGAAATAAGACAAGCCACAGCTGATGAACATCTTTGAAAACGGATATTACTGAAAGGAAAGTGAATCACAATAAAACGATCCAGTGTGATCAACCAGATGATCAAAGCTGATACTTCACTGGACATCAGAGATATAAAACCAGCTACATGACAGATCACACTGTTCTTCCAGATGCTATCATAGTAAAGATATGTACCTTGGTACACTACATCAGCCACGCCAATGATAGCAATGTATACTCCCATCAGAAGGTCTGCCATAGTTAGGTTAGTGACAAACACATTAAAACCACTCTTTGAAGTTTTCAGAACACATAAGCGAATGATGTAACAGAACACATTGCCTGTCACAGACATGCAACTGATCAGCCAGAGAAACACACGATATGTTCCTGTCTGTAATAAATCATCACACGAAGAAATTTCATCTTTTGGAGCAGTGCAGAAACTGTTTTCAAAATGACTTGGAAGTATAGCGTTACAGCACAGTTTATAGTTCTGCGCAGTAATAACACGTATGTGATGAAGGTCTTTAAACACATCCATAGGGAATGATTTGACAGGACTGCCCTCCATGAGTAGTGTGGTTAAGCGAGGTACAAACTGAAACCCATCAGAGTCAATGGTGTGTATGGAGGTAAATGAGAGATTAAGACTCTGTACAGACAGAAAACGTGAGAGTACTTGGCTGTCAAATACCGTCAGTCTGGTGTGTGACAGATCTAGTGTCTTCAGTGCACTCTGCTGTGTGGTAGATGCTAGGTCACTGTGCAGTATGTTCAGAGGGTTATCAGCCAGTGATAATGTTTGTAAGTTTTCTGAGCCCAGAAATATTGTCATATTCACATGTTCCAACTTGTTGTCAGAGAGATCCAAAAACTGCAAGTTTGGCAACATGATGTCAGACAGCAGGAACAAGGAACACTGGACAAGACTCAGATGAACAAGATACGTGTTGTTAACTAAATCAGACAACGTTATCCCAGAACCAGTAGCATCCAAGTATCGAAGGTCAGGAAAGAGGTGAGCAGAGAAATATTGATGACATAAGAAAGCATGGCCATGGCAGAGACAAACTCTAGGACAGGTTATGTCACACAGTAGTTCATCATCATGCAGTGGACAGTGGGGCCAGCCATCACATAGATGATCACTATGCACACAGACATTGGAAGACCGACAGTGAAAAAATTCTGGGCACATCATCCCATCACAGCCTTCTTCATCCTCATGGTCGACACAGTCGTATACTGTATTGCATCGTGTGTACACAGGGAGACAGTTGTTGACATCACCAGGACAACGATAGTGGGTGTCAGGACATGGTTCGTCAGGTTCCAAACTTGTCAAAATAAAATTACTGATGCCATCAAAATTAACCAGGACAGGAGGAGGAAGACGTGTATATTGTGTATAAAATACTTGGTAGTCAGCACAGTTCTCTTCATCTGAGTTATCAAAACAGTCAGACCGTCTGTCACACCTCTTGCTGTGAGACACACACTGACCACTGGTGCAGGTAAAAGCATCACATCTAAGATGTTTACAGAACGATTCATCATTCTTATCTTGGCAGTCATATATGAAATCACATAATGATGAATATGATAGTTCTGTGCCATCTCCATCACAGGTAAATAAAACAGCTGAGGGAGCATGTCTGTTAACTGAAACAGAACTGTTACTTACTTCCCACATGTTAAAGAATGTACAAGGCGTTATGTGTTCTTTACCACACACACTATGTGGACCACATGCCAGGAAGGTAAGGGTTATGTGACCATTCTGACATCGTGTGAAATGCCTTCTGTCTGTTGAAAATGATGTGTTGAGCAGCTGTATGAATTCTGACTTAGTGTGATTTTTCTTAGAGATTTCACATATCGCACTGATATTTGAAGAGTAAATGTATATTGACTGGTCGTCTTTATGAAAACAGTTATGTTCCCAGAACACACGCAGCGACAATTCCGAGTACGAAAGAAACGAGCATGATGTGTGTTCCTCATGATGCGCATATTCTGTCTGTGTAAATCTATTATGCAGCACAGACTTATCATCAGTTGTTAGACTTTCCCTATACATGTTAGGTAAAGATATATCCCCCCAGTATATACCAATGATTGTACTGCAACATTTCCCATTCAATCTGTCAAGTAAATCAATCAGTTGTCGTAAGGCATTGTCACGTTTTGGTGCTGCTAGGAGGCCACCAAAGGACTTACAGTACTCCCTCGCTTTCTTGAATGGATTTTGTTCCTCACTGTCAAACTGGAGTAGAGTGTCAGTGCTGATGAATTTGTAGCATGTGTAGTTTGTCATCACCCAGCTCTGACAGTCAGGATCACTATGTGTACAGTGTTCTATTTCAGGCAATCTGCCACTACATGCTGATCTCACCTTCCACAGGCAATACAAGGAATATATAGGGAATAGGTGACAGTTTGCTTATAAATGAGTATGGATGGTGAAGTAAACCAAATCAAATTTATTTTACCTTGCACAATCCATTTACATCAGCCTTACTGTGATGTTGTGCCTATTAAGTGCTGGTCATTCACGATAAATAAAACAACACTGAACACAGCTTGTGCAGTCAATCTTATTGTTAAAATAAACAAGGACAATAGGTTGCTGCTGTTACATGCTCAATGACCAACTGGTCACAAACATCCAGGCTCTCTTCTTTTATTGTCACATGATCATGTAACCTAACTATGCACCACATTTCACAGGTGATGATGGGAATTAAACAATAAATCAAATATTGAAAACATTACACTTACCTTTCACATGCGTATGTTTTTCATTTAGCTGACCATTTGACTCTATTTTGTATTTTTAGATATAGATACACACAGTCTCTTTCAAGTTAGGACACTCAAATTGTGTATTATAGTTCGTAAATTTCCAATATTTTATTTCCAATATTTCGATTCTAAATCTCCTGAGGTTAAACAAGAGTTACTTGGCATGAGTACTTTTACGTTGTTGAATACGTATGTCTCCCCTGTTCCTTACTTTGTTCGTTCGACAATTTTTACGCCTATTCACATTTATGCTTTTAGATGAAAGAAAAAAGTACAAATAAATTAATAACTAAATAAACATATACATAAGATAAGATAAAGAGGTGTCTATGGGGTGGAAGAATCTATGAAATCATAAAGCATTGTATCATAGAAGATAACAGCAAACAATTTAACAAACAAGAGAAAAGAAGTCAGAACATTAGAACGATCAGGCTTCATCAGTTTGCCCAGAGGTGTGTGTGTGTGTGTGTGTGTGTGTGTGTGTGTGTGTGTGTGTGTGTGTGTGTGTGTGTGTGTGTATGTGTGTGTGTGTGTGTGTGTGTGTGTGTGTGTGTGTGTGTGTGTGTGTGTGTGCGCGTGCGCGTGCTACAATCGTGGAAGGTCCTGTGCTGGCATATGACAAGCCATCTGTTATTATCTGGTGGGGTAGAAGGGGAGAAGAGGATAATATTATTGAATTAAAAGCGTTGTAACAGTCATGGTGTAATGAGAAACGTAACAAACAAACAAACAGGGGCAGGTGGGAGTTACATGTATAAAACAATCGGGTTTAATCAAAGAAAATGACAGACAGGACTGTGCAGTAAACGACAGGCAATGTGTAGTAACAGAGTGAAATCAGTATGTTTCTGTAATGACATTTGTAAATGATGCCTGGAAATGAGGTCACATTCGCTGACAACACAAAAGATGATTAACTGTTACATAATAACTACAGATACATTTAATGATATTAATTTAGTTCGAAGCGTGTTTAGAGATACTCTGTAAGCTACAGTTATTTCCAGTCTTGTGAAGCCCTGGTAACTTGCGATGAAGGGACGAAGGTTACATTGCGCTTTTACTTTGTTTCATGTTCAGAGACTGGTAAATCAAGTGCAGTAATGCCAGCCCTATTCATTGTTGCACTTTTAGTGATTCTGTCAACTTGATCGTTGTATATGATACCACAGCGTGATGGGATCCAACAAATAGTAACTTCTATGATATTAGTTATTAAACAATCATTTAGAAATTTTATCTCAAATATTAACGTAGTATTTACTATATTTTCGCAGCTTTTCAGAAATTCTAATGCAGGTTTCGAGTCTACATATAATAAGAAACTAAATAAAGCTATGGGTAAATCTGCTATATATTTCGGTGCCATTAATATGGCAACTAATTCAAAAGTGAAGATTGAATGTCCCTGTCCTAAAGAGTAACAGTTTTTCACTTTAAATTTTTGACTGATAAAGCCAGCGCCTACTTTACCATCATCTAGAACAGACCCATCAGTAAATATTTTCAAGTGATGTAAATGTTGTTATGTAGATGTGACAGAACGTCAATTGCTATCAGGTGTAGATTAATATCTTATCTCAAGCCATTATCAGGGTAATTGATATCAAATTTGCTTTGCACAATAATTCCCAGGGGGTTACAGAACAACACATCATCTTATGTGAAACTTTTTTAGATACTACACTGAACATTTCGAAGAGCTCAGTTTTGTAAGTAGATGTTGTTTCTTGTGCCTTTAATATACTTTTTCTCTTGGGGAAATGGATATCAGACCGAATTTTAAGTTCCGTATCGACATAATTAGTTACTGCATTTACTCTAACTATATATTTAGTAGGTGTTATCTTCCTCCAATCTTCCAAAGGAAGAATGCCAGCTGTTGTATATACTTCTTGTGTCTTTGTATACACTGGTACCCAAGAGCAAATTCAACTGCTTTACTATCTAAGCTTTGAAGTTGTTTTTTTTTCAAATACCATTTTGGAGCTACATTCCATACCTCTTGGCCATAAGCCAACTTTGATCTGACTAAAGCTGTCACAAATGTAACAACGTTTTAGTGTCCTGCTCCCATGACTGTTTACTAATTATTGTTGTTAAATTATAGCTTTTCATAGCTTTATATAACAAGGCATCAATCGTTCTTTCCATTGTAAACTAGAAGTCAAGTGAACTCCCATAAAGTTTACCTGAGTAGTATATGTCAGTTCCTCTTTATCAATTTTAAACAACAGTAAGTCTTGGATTGAGACCATTATTAAAAAACATAGTCTCTTTTCATTGGATATTTCCAGACTGTTAACTGTAAACTTAAAATATGATCAAGTTCACATTGATAGATCTTTTTAATACAGTTTATCTATCTTAAGGAAGTCTTCGTTTTCAACGAAAGTTTCATCCAGATCGCTATATCATCAGCGCACAGAACTAAGTTTACATTGTTTGAGACTTGTGTTGGCAGGTCATAGATCAAAATATTAAATAACAGAGGAGATATTGCGGAACCCTGTAGAATTCCCATATTTACAGTTCGTTTTTCAGAATATGTATTACCTATTTTAGCAATTATACACTGGTCACTTATAAATGCTTTGATAAAACAATAAAGATTATCTTTGATATCAATGTGTTTTAATTTCAACAAAAGTCTCACACGCCAGACTTTGTCGTATGCTTTTAAAGATCAGAACGGTAGCTAAAACATTTTTATTTTGCAAACTGAGTTTTTCTTTGAGTTGTTAGTTTGACTAAATGGTCTGTTGTTGACCTACCTTTCTGAAATCCAAATTAGCTAATATATATTATACTGTTTTTCTAAAAAAAAGTCAGTCAGTCCGTTCAATAGAATTTTTCCATTAGTTTCGTAACATGAGATGTAAGCGAGATAGGTTTGTAACTACATGGATCAGAGTGGGGTTTATTAGCTTTTTGTATAGGTAACATACTTGAAGTCTTCTGAATATCAGGTATGTGACAACTTTCTCAGCATTTTAGTATGATATTGTGTAAGTATTCAATCCGTTTCTCTGATAAATGATTTAAAAGGGTACACGAAATGCCATCCAGTGCTACAGCCAGAGTTTTGTTGTTCAACGAGAGAAGCGCATCTTTAAGTTCTTGTAACATAAATTTTGAATTTATGTACATGTAACTACCTGGGGGAGGATCTAAGTATTGTGATTTTTCAATTATTTCCTTCTTTTCTCCCTTTTTGGTGTAGATACATGTAAACTACTGGGATTACTTGTTCTCGAAAAGAACTAAAAATTCTTTAGCTTTCTCAGATGGGGAAGGACATTTTTGATGAAGGAAATTCTTTGTCTTTAATCTTGATAGGAAATTGTGGTAAATGAAAACCATTTTTCATTTCTTTGACCTTGCTCCAAATTTTACGAAGATCTTTAGGCCCAGAAATTTGTTGAGAGCAAATATCTAACCAATAGCACTTTATGGTTTGGGCTATAACTTTGTTTGAATGAAGCTTTGCTACTGTCATACTGTAATGGTCTTCTGGAGATTTAGGTTTTAAATAGATTTTATATTCTTTTTACTTCTTTGCTTCTTCACATAATTGATTCCACCAACTATTTCAGGCATAGTTACCTTCATTTACTTTCTTCCTTTTTGGAACTGAATTATTTGGTGCCTCATATAGTGCATTTGTGAAGGATGAATACTTATAATTAAAATTGTCACTTTCATTAAACATGGAATATTTTCCCATTAAAATCTCAGGGCATTTTGCCCAGCTCACGGCTGTACATTTATCTAGGTATAACGTCGTCTTGTTCTGGTGCGTTATCAAACGGTTTATTTATAACTGTAACAATTGGTAGGTGATCACTTTCGAGGCAGTTGGATGTAGCATCCCACATGCAATTACTGACGAGGTCATTAATTTGATAATAAAGTTAAGTCGATGGCAAAAGCCTTATGTTTAGTATTATCCTGAGTTCTAGTTCTTCATCCGTCATTTCATCATCATCAGGTGCTTTGCCGCATGGCGTCGGCGATTATGGACTTCCATCTGTCTCTATCACTTGTTGCCTCAAGCTTCTCTTCCACGTTCCTTGTCCCCAGCCACTCTGCAAGTCCGTCTAGTATCGTGCATTTAGTCTTTGTTGTGTTTTGTTTATGCTTGACAAAGGGCGATTGGCAGAAAACTTGAGTGTGTTGTTTTCTTATATCAAATACGTGTTTTGTGTATGTGCGTGTGTATGTGTGTGTGTGTGTGTGTGTGTGTGTGTGTGTGTGTATGTTTGTGTGTGTGTGTGTGTGTATGTGTGTGTGTGTTTGTGTGTGAGTGTGTGTGTGTGTGTGTGTGTGTGTGTGTGTTTGTGTGTGTGTGTTGGGTGTGTGTGTTTTGTGTTTTTTTTTTAATTTGTTTGTCAGGTTGGTTGGTTGGTTTTTGTTGTTGTTGTTGTTTTGTTATTGTTCATGATTTTTTTTAGATGTGTGTTGTTTTTTGAAATAAAACAAATCCAAACCAAACCTGGCTTAGAATGTGTGCATATTATCAAGCCCAGTTGATATGCAGTATCACTCTCGTATTTTTTTCAGTATTTGTTATACAGACTTACCCAATATTCAAGAAAACTGTGGGATGTTAGTGGCGTGTGTTGCCCTGAGAATTTGCAATGTAATTCTATTTTACTGTTGTTTTTCATTTTCAGTTGGTGCTTTGTTATTTACTGGGAAATGATCACTTGATATTTTAGCTTGCCTGTTAACATTGGTATTTCATATACTTTTCTTATCCCTTATATTCAGCTTTGAAGCTGGAGTCCTTTTGGTTCTGATTTGCTGAATTTAAGTCGTAAAAATTCTTCGAATTTCCAGTTTCGTGTGCTTGTTTATGGCTCTGTTCATTTGTCACTGTCAATGTTGTCATCTACAGACTGCTTGATCTGGTAGTGATTTTGTTGTCACCATAGGAATTTTGATTCTTGGTCTTACATCGTTTGTTGGTTTGTTTCTTTCTTTGATCGCTCCACTGTAATTACAAAAAAGAACGATACCTATATAACAGCCTCCCTGACTCCTTAGTCATTATGACAGAATACCCTAAATTGTGAACCCAGTTTTCTGAAACCAGAATTGCACGAAAATAGAATCAGAACGTGTATTTAATATAACCAGACAAGACAGGCACAAAATGTCCGCCAAATGGCCATTGTCAAGCGTGAAAGCAAGATCACAAACAAACACAAAACACAAAAATTAGAAGAAAAAGACTGAAACTTCCCTGCTGCTTCCTTCAGTGGGAGAAGAGGACTAAAATGAAATCATAATGTGTTTGTGAGTAATAATAAGTTACAGTTTCATTTTCTCAAGATGGTGTCTCCGCGCTAGGAACGAATTCCATATGCACTAACGTCACAGGTGCCATGTGTATGGTGATCGTGGAATAGGCCTTAAGCTTGCACATAAACCCATGAACTGGCCAGGTCCTGAGACCCTGCTTAGACTATGTTTTACCTAGTCTTTATTTTATACTGGTATTTTATCAGCCTATCATAGGAATAATTTTAGTTGCATGTAAATGACATGTGTATCTGTGTATCATACCTTCAAAAGGGAACATATAGATAAAGTAAATAAATAAATGATTAACGGTCTGAAACACAACACAACTAGCTATTCTATATAAACTCGTCTCACATGACAGAACTCAGCCCCCCCCCCCCCCCATTCAATGCACAAATGCTCAGCTGTCTATCACCTAGGTGAAGACAATATTTTCTTAATAATCATAGATAGGTATGTAAGTAAGTGATTGCGTAAGTAATTAAGAAGGCGAGTTAGTAAGTAAGTAAGTGAAAAAGAAGTAAGTAGGTGAATAGATAGATACAGAATAAATGAGTGTTAGATAAACGAACAGGTAAGAGATGAAAATAACAAATAGCAGTAAATACATGCATAGACCTACATTCCTGCACACAGACATACACACTTAACTTCATACATATACACCCATCCCATATCCACACAGCATGATGGCTGATAACAACAGCAGCAACAACAACAGCAGCAACAACAACAGCTAAGACAACAACAACAAAGAGGAAACACCCGTATATACGTATCATGACACATTTACACACATATCTGGATAATAATCAACAAACAGCCCACAAACACACACACAGACGGTTTGGCAAACTTGCTTGTTCTCCAGTTGTCTTATCTTTTTCTTCACTTTTCCTTTATCTCTGTTTCAGGAAAAGCCCAGACACTTACCATACCACGCTGTAAGAGTCTGTGCTTTTGAGATGATACCAATGTTGGTCTGATTAATGATAGGTCTTGTCTTTCCTTTCAAAGTGGATTTCTGGCCACTTCCTCTATCTATTACCTTTTGGGTAAGACGTTCAATGGTATGATGACTCACATTTTGATCACAAAGGTATGATTTAAAGCGTCTAAGGACCTCAGATTTTCCCAGATGGAGAATTTTTGTTGTAGTGGTATTGCCTGCAAGTTCATCAGCCCGTTCATTTCTCTTAACACCAGTGTGTCCAGAACAGTAGATCCACGTGAGACTTTTTAGGTTGATACTGTTCAGTGCTTTGTGCCACTTTGGGGTTCCTACTCCATTTTGCACTTTTTGAAGTAGATTCATTGAGTCAGTCAGGATTAAGGCCTCATTTTCTTTTATGTCGTCATCCAGTGAGGTTAACCATTGAAGTGCATATGTGACTGCCTCAATTTCCATCGTTAGACTGGAGGTTGTTATATCATATGTAGCGTTTTCTTCATGTTTGGTGTTCCCATTCTGTTTGACAGTGAAGCACCATTCTGATCTGGTATTGGTGGCTAAGCCATCCATGTATATGATTATATCTTTGGGGATGCAGCTTAGTTGCTCCACGAGCAGCTGAATTTCTGCATTTGTTTTCTTTTATGGCCTTTCGCAACAGCGTCTCCCTGGACGTTTGGGTTTTGTACATATTGTTGGAATGGTTTGAATGTTTTCCCATTCCTTTGTCCCTTTGAGTTCTGTCAGTTGACACATATTGAATGGAGTCTTCTGCTTGTCCCATCCATGGTTTTCCACGTTGGACTTTGTTGTCTTTTGCTGTTCCGACTATCTTGTGGCGTAGGTTTTCTGAGTTCTCCAATACCCTGAAATATGCCTATACTTGTTCAACGTTGTGTCTTGAATGTATTGAAGAAAGGCGACCAGGTATCGCATAGTATCCGTTGGTGTGTCTTTTGTGGTTCTGAGGATCACTTTCATTGCTTCTTTCTGGTTTTAGTAGGTTCGTCTGTGACAACGTAGTGAGGCCCAGTCCATAATCGATGACACCCAGTATCATAGCTTGGTACAGTGAAAGAAATGACGTTGTTCAATGCCTTTAGCTGCCATTGTTTTGAGGATGAAAAGGCCATTTTTACATTTGAGTGTAGTGGTTTCCACATGTTTTCTGAAGGTTAACATTCTATCAAAACTGATGCCAAAGTAGTGTGAGTTGATTGTTCGCTCAATATTGATAATTGATTACTCTGAACGTAGCTGATGGACATTAATCACTCGCTGCTTTGTTGTCAAGGGTGCAGAGCAGTACCTTTGGTGAGGCTGATTGCCGATCCGGTTTCTTGACATCATTGATCTACGTTGTATAACTGTTCTAGGACTGCTTTGTTTCTTTCTAATGTATTTTACCTGTCTTGTAGATGAGTCTGTCGTCAGTGAAAGTGAGGATACGGGCTAGTCCGTTGTCATTTGGTCAGCAAGCCCTTTTGTAAACATGTTGTAGAGAACAGGGGAAAGTGGTGATCCTTGTGGGAGTCCCATGGAGAGTTTTTATGGTGCTGAGCACCAGTTTCCATGTCGTAAGACTGCTATTTGTTCTTGGAGTGTAGCAGCAATCCATCTAGTGGCTGTCAGGCTGACACCATATCGCTGAAGTAATTCCATGAGTAATGTAAATTGTACTTTATTGTGCGCATCCTCTAGGTCAATAGATACATCTATGGTTTCTTCTTTGTTCTGAAAACCTTCGTAGACTTCGTGAGCAAAGGTAGCTGCATTTCCCCATGTGCATTTTCCTGTACTAAAGCCTCCTTGATTTGGTGGGAATATTTTCCTGTCTTCTAGGTCTCTAGCTAATTTCTTTGCTATTATGTTTTCCATCAGTTTCCCAAATCGTTTTTGCATTGTCAGGATGCGATATCCATTTAGTCTGTGATGATCCTTACCTGGTTTAGGTAGGTCTTTTAGAAAGCTGTGTGTCCAGTACTCAGGAACCTGACCTTTCTCAAAACTGTCTTGATAGAGAGTGTACAATTCAGTTTTGTCGTTTTCAGACAGCGTTTTGATGTAAAAGTGTCAAATCTTGTCTGGACCAGGGGCTTGTCTTTTCTGCACCGTGCAATATGCTTCATGCATTTCTTTTTCAGTTATTTCATCATCTAGCCCAGCCTGTGTCAGTTTTTGTTTAATTCCACAACAAATTTTCTTTTCTCTTTAACATTGTTCTGGTCACTCTTTTGTATAAAACGCTTTAGTAGGGCTTGTCCTCTCTCCTTGTTTGTTTCTTAATATGGTTCCATCTGTGTTGGGGATACTGGTATCGTGGTGTTTGTGGTTTTCCCTTCCGAATGTTGATAGAACAGCCATAATTGTGACTGTGTTGTATCAGCACTGAGTCTTTCACAGAAAAGTGTCGATCTATTTCCTTTATTTATTTCCATTTATTTAGCTTCCTGGACGATGGTTTTGAACCAGTCTGTTTTTTCATCCATATTTCATTTATACTTGTCGGTTTGTCTAATGCGATAATGATCTGAGTGATGTCTTCTGTGTTTTTGCCATACTTTTACAGCAGCTCGTTTTTGTTTCCAGGCAATCTCGGTGTCATTGTTCCACCAGGGAGGTTGTTTTCTAGATGTTTGGTTGTTTCCTGTTTTCCGTTTTGATTTCATAGTTGTCAGGTTAGAAACAATATCAGATGGGTGGAGGGGAGGCAAATGTGATGTCAGAGGGGAGGTGAGATGAATTCTGCAAATTGGAAAGTGGTCATGCCATATTAGTATTGTTTTATCCTAAGTAGGGTCCAGGACTAAAACTATGAAAATTATGATGCACTAGCTAAGTGTAGTTTTTGGAATGTAAAGTATTTTTGCATTAGATAATGCATACATATACATACAAATTCATACACACACACACACACATCCATTTATACATATATATATATATATATATATATATATATATATATATATATATATATATATATATATACATGCATACATACATATACACATTTATCTGCATACATACATACGTATATCTACACATACACACATGCATACACATGATTACGCATACACCCACACGTGAATATGAACACAAGGGAAAATATAAGCATAGGATCGACTGGATGGAAAAATATATAATCAAGAGGTAAGGCTGATGTAAATGGATCATGCCTAGTGCAACGAATCCAGTCTGACCTTGGAATAGGAAGCAAAACATTCTAAACCAACAGCCAAAGGGCTGAAGGGAAAACCAGAGTCCTACGAGAAAAATAAACCCTTAGTCAGACGCGGCAGGGCCTGTCTTGTGAAAAGAGAATTTAAACAGATTAAAAACCACACACATTATGATTTCATTTTGGTCCTCTTCACCCGCTGGACGAAGAAGCAGGGATGTTTCAGTCATTTTCTCCTAATTTTTGTATTTAGTGTTTGTTTGTTTGTGATCTTGCATTCCCGTTTGACAAAGGCCAGTTGGCCAAAACATTGCACCTGTCTTGTCTGGCTATATTAAATACGCGTTCTAATTCTATTTTCATGTTTTTCTGGTTCCTGTTCGCTTGAACGCAGGCAGTTGCATTTGTTACAGATCCATTTTTCTGAGTCAATATTTATCACAAACCTTTCCCTCACAATGTGAAAGGCGTTGCAGACCCGGTGACTAAGTTCTTTTTGGTCTTTTTACCTTCAGGTCGTATCCAAACCAGGAAGACACAATGATACAAGGAACTGAAAATGAAATTAATCAACTAGCAAAACATTGGCAAATTCAGTCATACGAGTATCAAAATAATCTCAAAACTACGTATACTGCCTCAGCAACGTACATTGACAAGCTTTAACCAGCTCACTGATCCTTTCTATCATGCTCTTTTAACTCTTCACTGGGCCCCCAAACTGCCCACTATACATAAGCCAACAGCACTTTCTATGATCTCACAGAACATATTCCAAAACGAATATAATGGAGCAATCTTACGAATTTGAAGATTGTTTGAGAGGAATTCATTACACTCAAATAATTCCATATATACCCTGTTTCTATGAAAAGAACAATCCTAGAATCGGACAAAAGAAAAGAGAACATTCGAAACTAATTTACAACAATTAAATAGCGTGAATATTCAACATTTTTACTGAAAATCTTACAGAAGAGCACAGTCAAGAACAGAAGGTTCTGAACTAACTTTAGTACGTAAACAGTCCGTACTTACATTATTTACTGAACTAACTTCAGTATGTAAACAGTGTGTACTTAGATTATTTACTGAACAAACTTACGTATGTAAACACTGTGCACTCACATTATTTACTGAACTAACTTTAGTATGTAAACAGTACGTACTTACATTATTTATTGAACAAACTTCAGTATGTAAACAGTGTGTACTTACATTATTTACTGAACTATCTTCAGTATGTAAACAGTGTGTACTTACATTATTTACTGAACAAACATCAGTATGTAAACAGTGTGTACTTACATTATTTACTGAACAAACTTCAGTATGTAAACAGTGTGCATTTACATTATTTACTGAACAAACTTCAGTGTGTAAACACTGTGTACTTACATTAATTACTTAACTAACTTCAGTATGTAAACAGTGTGTACTTACATTATTTACTGAACTAACTTCAGCATGTAAATAGTGTGTACTTACATTATTTACTGAACTATCTTCAGTATGTAAACAGGGTGTACTTACATTATTTACTGAACTATCTTCAGTATGTAAACAGTCCGTACTTACATTGTTTACTGAACTGTCTTGAGTATGTGAACAGTGTGTCATCATCATCATCATCATCATCAGGTGCCCTGCCGCATGGTCTTGGCGATCATGGACTTCCATCTGTTTCCATCTCTTGTTGCCTCAAGCATCTCATCCACCCTCCTTGTTTTCAGCCACTCTGGAAGTCCGTCCAGTATTTTCTCCCTGGGTCTACTTGTGCTCTCTTTCTCTCAAGTTTTCCCGTTGTGACCGGGTGCTCCAAATCCCCTTTCCTCATAAAATGACCTATAAATGTTGCCTGTCTTTTCCTAATCTTCCTTATGAATGATCTACTTGTGTCTGCCTCCATCAAGACTGTCTCGTTTGTTTTCTTTGCTGTCCATAGAACTCTCAACATTCTTCTTAGAAACCACATCTCGGCTGCCTCAATCTTGTTCTGGCTTTGCTTGTTGATTGTCCACGCCTCACAACCGTACAACAGTATTGGTTCTGTATAACATTCAAGAACTCTCTTCCTGATGTTAAATGATAGGCATTTGTTGGTAAGAATGCTTCTCATCTTCTTGAATGCTGTTTTGGCTTGGCCGATTCTGCAGGATATTTCTGATGTGCATCTGCCGTCTGATGAAATGATTGTTCCCAGGTATTTAAACTTATCAACCTGTCTCAAGGTCGTGCCGTTTGCTATTATTTTGCATGAGGGGATTTCGTGTTTTTTACTGATCACCACGACTTCAGTCTTTCTGCTGTTTAGTTCCAACCCCTTACCTTTCTATTTCTAGTATATTCACAAGGTTTTGTAGGTCCCTTTCATTTTCTGCAGTTAGCACGGTGTCATCTGCGTATCGAATGTTGTTTATCATTTTTCCTCCAACCTTGAATCCAGGGTTTTCTTCTAGGTTTCTCATGATGTTTTCGCTGTATAGTGAAAACAGATCTGGTGGCAAAACACTACCCTGTCTGACTCCTCTTTTGATGTTTTGGAAAGAGCTTATATCGTTTTCTATTCTCATTGCAGCTGTTTGTTCCCAGTACATATTCTGATTATTCGTAGATCTTTTCCATCAACGTTGAGTCTCTCCAGTTGGTTGATGAATTCTTCAGGTCTTACCCGATCGAAAGCATTGGTATAATCAACAAAGCATAAATACAAATCTTTATTCATCTCGATTGACCTCTCTATGATATTTCTCAGGATGTATATGGCATTAATAGTTCCTTTCCCTTCCACAAATCCACACTGTTCTTCTGCTATTTCTCTTCTGATTCTATTCCTTGTCCTCCTCATGATTATTCTTAACAGGATTTTTGTTACATGACTCATCAAATTGATTGTGCGATTGAGTTCGCATTCTATAGCTCCTGTCTTCTTTGGAAGTGCAATGAAAATTGATTTTGACATATCTTTGGGGATTTTTCCAGTGTCGTAAATTTCATTTAGGAGGACTGTTATATTTTTCTATACCAAATTCCCCCAGGGCTTCAATCCTCTCTGTAGTAATGTTGTCTGGTCCTGGGGCTTTTCCTGGTTTCATCTTTTTCAGTGCTGCTCTAACTTCATATTTCTTTATGGATGGTCCTTTAAAGTTCTTTTTTATAATGTGTTCTTCGTTTCTGTCATCCTCAAAAAGTCTTTAACGTACTCTCTCCATCTGTTTAATATTTTGTCTTTTTCCATGATAAGCGCGCCATCTTTCGATTTTAAGCAACCAGTTGATGTGCATGTATTTTTCCTGTGGACAATTTCTTCAATTCGTCTGTACATACCCTGAAGATTCGTTTTGTATCGGTCTTCTATTTCCTTGCATTTTGTTTTCAGCCAAGCTTCCTTAGCTTCATTGCACCTATTACTGATGTCTTTGTTTATCTTCCTGTATATCTCTTCGTTTCTGTTTACGTTCCTCCGTTCCTTGTCATCGAGTTCTTTTTTGATTTTCTATCTGCCTCAGGGATTTCTTCACAGGCTTCATTTATCGAATTTCTCCACTTTGTCCATTGTGTCTCGCTGTCACCAACGTCTTCCAGAGCACTGAATTAGTTTTGAACATGTACATTAAATATTTTACGTATCACTTCATATGTCTTTAAGAATCCAAGATTTAGTTTGATGTTGCTTTTGGTCTGTTTCCTTTTCCTTAATTTCAGCCTAAATCTTCCCACAACAGGGTTGTGGTCAATGTTGCAGTCTGTGCCTGGTAGTGTTTTTGCTGACAGTAAAGAATTTCTAAATCTTTTATTAATCAGGATGTAGTCAATCTGATTTTTGGTATTATCTTCTGGACTCATCCAAGTCCATTTTCGTCTATTAGGCTGCTCAAACCAGGTGTTTCCTACTATGAACTCATTCATCTGTGCCCGTTCTACAAGTTTCACTGCCCTTTCATTTTGATTACCAAAGCCATGAGGATCAACTATATCCTCCACCCTATCCTGTCCCACTTTAGCATTAAAATCTCCCATTATGACTGAAACTTCTTGTGATTTACATTGGACCTTGGCCATCTCTACTACTTCGTAGAAGTTGTCGATGTCTTCCTGAGTACTTGCGGATGTTGGTGCATACACCTGAGTGATGTTGATATCAAATGGTTTGCCTCCCAATTTGACCAGCAAAACTCTGTTGGACACAGCTCAGTATCTCTATACTGCTTTTGTTTTGTCTTTGTCCATTACGATGCCTACTTCTCTTTCATGTGAATTACCACCAGAGTATATCACCGTGTATTTTAATAATGTTATCATGCCTGCCCCCTTCCATCTCACTTCCCCTAGTCCTAAAATACTAATGTTAAACCTTTCCATCTCCATTTTGATATTGTCTAATTTTCCCTTCTGCAACAGTGTTCTGATGTTCCATGTTGTTATTTTGGTATTTTTGAGTTTGAGTTTGGGTTTGGTCGCAGTAGCTGGCTGACGGTCTGGTGTCACCAGCTCCACATGACGGTCCCCACCAGACGAAGGTGCTCCACTGGAGCACCTATTTACGTGATTATCGTCATTTGTCTTTTGTCTGTCCATCCATGAATATCCTGGGAATAATACGATGGTGGTTTCCCGTTGCCTTCCACAGTGTGTACTTACATTATTTACTGAACAAACATCAGTATGTAAACAGTGTGTACTTACATTATTTACTGAACAAACATCAGTATGTAAACATTGTGTACTTACATTATTTACTGAACAAATTTCAGTATGTAAACATTGTGTACTTACATTATTTACTGAACAAACTTCAGTATGTAAACATTGTGTACTTACATTATTTATTGAACAAACTTCAGTATGTAAACAGTGTGTACTTACATTATTTACTGAACAAACTTCAGTATGTAAACATTGTGTACTTACATTATTTACTGAACAAACATCAGTATGTAAACATTGTGTACTTACATTATTTACTGAACAAACTTCAGTATGTAAACATTGTGTACTTACATTATTTACTGAACAAACTTCAGTATGTAAACAGTGTGTACTTACATTATTTACTGAACAAACATCAGTATGTAAACATTGTGTACTTACATTATTTACTGAACAAACTTCAGTATGCAAACATTGTGTACTTACATTATTTACTGAACAAACTTCAGTATATAAACAGTGTGTACTTACATTATTTACTGAACTATCTTCAGTATGTAAACAGTGTGTACTTACATTATTTACTGAACAAACTTCAGTATGTAAACAGTGTGTACTTACATTATTTACTGAACAAACATCAGTATGTAAACAGTGTGTACTTACATTATTTACTGAACTAACTTCAGTATGTAAACAGTGTGTACTTATAATAATAATAATAATAATTACAATATTTATATAGCGCAAAATCTCGATAAAAATCAAATCTAAGCGCTGAACATACACTTACGCACGCGCGCACACACACGCACACACACACTTACACATGGCCATAAATGGGGAAAAAGAATAAAAGCAATGGAAAATTATAGAGAGCATATTATATACAAATATATATTACAATGTGATTCCCCTCCGAGTGGAGACAGGCTACAGAGGGGGGATGAGTGAGGTCAGGATTTTATGCAGAGGAGAAAAGGTGAGTTTTGAGAGCGGACTTGAAGGAGACAAAAGTAGGTTGCTGACGGACAGAGAGAGGAAGTTTGTTCCAGGAAAGTGGACCAGAAACAGAGAAGGCTCGTGGACCATAGGTATTGAGCTTGGTGCGTGAAAAGCGAAAAGTCAGAGGATCGGAGGCAGAGCGGAGGGTATGTGAGGGAACATAGATATCAAGTAGGCTTGACAGGTAATCGGGGGCTGCGTTATTGAGGCTTTTGTAGCACATGGTGTCTAGTTTGTACTGTATGCGCTTTGATACAGGGAGCCAGTGAAGTTGTGCCAGGAAAGGAGATATGTGGTCAGCTTTTTTCTTTTTGAGTACAAGGCGTGCAGCATTGTTTTGAATGCGCTGTAGGATGTGAATGGTGGAGGCAGGAAGACCAGACAGGAGTGAATTGCAATAGTCAATGCGAGACATTATGAAGGAGAGAACGAGTTTTGCAGTTGTTTCCACAGAGAGATGCTTCCTGATCAAGCTTATACGATGGAGGTGATAGTAGCAAGATCTGGCAGTTTGAGAAACAAAGTTGTTCATGGAGAGGGTAGAGTCAATGCAGACACCAAGGTTTTTAGCTGAATCAGAAATTGGGACTGATGTGTTACATAATGGGAGAGAAAGAGGAGAAAATTTCTGACGGGTGCCAATGAGGATAGCTTCTGTTTTGTCGTCATTAAGCTGAAGTTTGTTTAACGTCATCCAGTTCTTAATGTCCGAGTAACACTCAGTGGTGCGAGTCAAGAGGCGCTGTATATTGTTTGGTGTGTCACTGTCTAGAAGTTGGGTGTCATCAGCATAGAAGTGGTGTTTTATAGAGTGGGAGTTGATGATGGTGGACAGGGGGGAGGTGTAAAGAGTGAAAAGAACAGGGCCATTATTTACTGAACTATCTTCAGTATGCAAACAGTGTGTACTTACATTATTTACTGAACTATCTTCAGTATGTAAACAGTGTGTACTTGCATTATTTACTGAACTATCTTCAGTATGTAAACAGTGTGTACTTGCATTATTTACTGAATTATATTCTGTATGTAAACAGTGTGTACTTACCTTATTTACTGAACTATCTTCAGTATGTAAACAGTGTTTACTTACATTATTTACTGAACTATCTTCAGTATGTAAACAGTGTGTACTTACATTATTTACTGAACAAACATCAGTATGTAAACAGTGTGTACTTACATTATTTACTGAACTATCTTCAGTATGTAAACAGTGTGTACTTACCTTATTTACTGAACTATCTTCAGTATGTAAACAGTGTTTACTTACATTATTTACTGAACTATCTTCAGTATGTAAACAGTGTGTACTGACATTACTTACTGAAGAAACATCAGTATGTAAACACTGTGTACTTACATTATTTACTGAACAAACTTCAGTATGTAAACAGTGTGTACTTACATTATTTACTGAACTATCTTCAGTATGTAAACAGTGTGTACTTACATTATTTACTGAACTATCTTCAGTATGTAAACAGTGTGTACTTACATTATTTACTGAACTATCTTCAGTATGTAAACAGTGTGTACTTACATTATTTACTGAACTATCTTCAGTATGTAAACAGAGTGTACTTACATTATTTACTGAACTAACTACAGTATGTAAACAGTGTGTACTTACATTATTTACTGAACAAACATCAGTATGTAAACAGTGTGTATTCACATTATTTACTGAACAAACATCAGTATGTAAACAGGGTGTACTTACATTATTTACTGAACTAACTTCAGTATGTGAACACTGTGTACTATTTACTGAACTAACCAGTAGGTAAAGAGGGTGTACTTACATTATTTACTGAACTAACTTCAATATGTAAACAGTGTGTATTTACACTATTAACGAACTATCTTCAGTATGTTAACAATGTCTACTTACATAATTTCGTTCTAGAATCTTACAGAAGGACATGGCTCGTGCTAAGCAAAATTCATTCTCGTTAAGCCTTTCATTCTAGAATTTTACATAAAGATATGGATGAAATTCATAATTTGCTGTACCATATCCAATATACGAAAATCGAGTACTTGTATCGGTTAACATTCTCATCATCATCATCATCAGTCCGTAGTCTGGTTGACCGTTGGGGCACCACTGAAGATTTTGCAACCAACTTCCTCCACTCCTCACGGTCCTCAGCTTTCCGCAGAATGATATTCCATTCAAGGCCAGTCCACTCTCTGATATTGTCTTCCCATCTTTTTCTCTGTCTGCCTCTTCGTCTCCCTCCCTGAACTGTTCCCTGCAAGACGGTCTTGGCCAGTCCAGATGATCGTGTGACGTGCCCGTACCACCTCAGTTTGCGTCTTTTCACTGAGGTCAGGAGGTCTTCATACGGCCCGATGGCGTTTTCGATTCGGGTTTTCACTTCCTTATTGGTATAATGATCTTTGTACGAGATACCAAGGAGTTTGCGGAAGCATCTCATCTCCATTGCCTGTATCCTTCTTTCAATGTCTGCTGTTATGGTCCATGTTTCGCATGCATACAAAAATATTGACATGACCAGGGAACGCATGTCTGATCTTGGAGCCGATTGCGATATTCTTGTCGTTCCAGATGACTTTTAGCTTGGTCATTGCAGCTGTGGTCTCGGCAATCCTGGAAAGTACTTCGGGCTTTGATCCTTCATCTGATACTATAGCTCCCAGATATTTAAATCTATGGACGGTCTCAAGTTTCTTGTTGTCTATGGTAATGTCAGTGCTGATGCCATTGGTATTATTTGTCATCAACTGGGTTTTCTCTGCACTGATCTGCATGCCATATGCTGTGGAGGCCTCATCAAGATGTTTTATCAAGCTGACTAGCTCTTGCGCTTGCCCAGCTAGTCCGTCAATGTCGTCGGCAAAACGCAAGTTTGTGATTGTTCTACCTCCGATGCTGACTGTTCCCTCGTGGTCTTCAAGTGCGTCAGCCATTATTCTCTCTAAGAAGATGTTAAAGAGAGTGGGGGAGAGCAGGCATCCTTGGCGTACTCCAACTGTGGTTCGGAACCATTCTCCTATGTTGTTGTCATGGTAGACTGCACTGGTCGCCTTTTTGTAGAGGCATTCTATGGTTCTGATCAGGTTGGCATTGATGTTGTACAGCCTCATGGTTGCCCACAAGGCTGCGTGCCAAACTCTGTCGAATGCCTTCTTGAAGTCCATGAAGACGTGGTAAAGGCCTTGCTGGTGTTGCAGGTATTTCTCACAGAGCAATCTGAGGTTGAAAATTTGCTCTGTGGTACTTCTTCCTGGTCTGAAACCTGCCTGCTCTTCTTTTATTATCTCCTCAGCTTGTGGCTTCAGTCTACTCAGAAGGATTTTTAGCATGACCTTACTTGGATGGCTGATCAGGCTGATGTACGGTAGTTTTGGCACAGTTGTAGGTTGCCTTTCTTCGGGAGAGTGATGATCAGGGACTGGGTCCAAGGTGTTGGCCACTCACCTGTCCGCCAGATCTTATTGCAGATGATGAGTAACATATCTATCATGGCCTCTCCTCCTGCCTGGACCAGTTCTGAGGGAATGTTGTCCACTCCTGCCGACTTGCCTTTCTTCAATGATTTTATTGCAGCTTCAACTTCTTCTCGCACGATGGGGTAGCTGTCGTTGTTGGTTGGTGGAGGAACGTCTAGCACCTTGGGATCTCCTGTTGTGTGTGTGTATAATTCGGAGCAGTACTCTGTCCACCTCTGCAGAAAATTTCTTGATCTTCTGTGAGACATTTCCCTGCTTTGTCCTGTATGGTAGTGGTTCTGCCTTGTTTTGAGCTTGTTAGTCCTTTCACAAGCTGGTAGGCTTTCTTGCTGTTATTTTTCTGCAGGTTTGCTTCGATATCTTGGCATTGTTCTTCAATCCATGTCTCCTTTGCTTTCCTCATGCCTTCTTTAACTTGTTGGTTGGCTTCTCTGTATAGTTTAGCTCCTTCATCCGTACTCTTCTTTTGCTTTAGTTCTCTGCGTTTGTCGCTCAGCTTTAGTACTTCTTCCGTGACCCAGGGCATCTTTGTTGGTCGGTGTTTTCCAAGGATGTCATTGGCTGCTTCGGTCACGGCAGTGTTGAAGTTGTTGATCAGAGTGTCTACTTCGGTGTCCCCATTGTC
>CM060312.1:95037148-95044648 GCA_030674185.1 Monoplex corrugatus | reverse complement strand
AGCAAGAAGACATTGAATTTCAGAATCGTTGTCATCAAACCATTCCTGGTGATGTCTTTTGAGGACGTCTATTGTCTCTTTGGCGGCAGTGTCAACTTCATTTGTTAATTTGGCCCAGTTTTCTTTTGTCTCTCCGTTGGTGAAGGCAACTCGCTCTAGATGCTTTGAGAGTTCATTTTGTAAGGCAACTGTTATGCCAGGGTTATTGATTTTCCGAACACCCAGTTTTTGGGGGAGGTTCCTTGCACTGGGGCTTTCTTTTTTGTCGCACCTGGAGGTTCACCTTTGATCTGAGGAGAAGGTGGTCTGTTGAGCATTCGGCACCTCTCATTGCTCAGGTGATACGAAAGTCACGCAGATCACATTGTCTGCAGATGATAAAATCTATTTGATGCCAGCGCTTCGATCTTGAATGCATACACAAACGTGCATTTAAATCCTACAACTCGCTTTCATTATTTTCTGGACTATTTTTGAGAGTGTTTCTCAAACTGACAGATCTTTCTACTATCATCTCCATCGTATAAGGCTGATCAGGAAGTATCTCTCTGTCGAAACAACTGTAAAACTCATAATGCTACCAATTTTGAAGAACAAGGTCTCCCAACAGTGTAAAAATCGCTACTCACAGTTCCGTAGCTTTCAACACACTGTAAAACTCGTTCTCTCCTTCATAATGTCCCGCATTGACTATTGCAATTCACTCCTGTCTGGTCTTCCTGCCTCCACCATTCACATCCTACAGCGCATTCAAAACAATGCTGTACGCCTTGCACTCAAAAAGAAAAAAGCTGACCACATATCTCCTCTCCTGGCACAACTTCACTGGCTCCCTGTATCAAAGCGCATACAATACAAACTAGACACCATGTGCTACAAAAGCCTCAATAACGCAGCCCCCGATTACCTGTCAAGCCTACTTGATATCTATGTTCCCTCACGTGCCCTCCGCTCTGCCTCCGATCCTCTGACTTTTCGCTTTCCACGCACTAAGCTCAATACCTATGGTCCACGAGCCTTCTCTGTTTCTGGTCCACTCTCCTGGAACAAACTTCCTCTCTCAGTCCGTCAGCAACTTACTTTTGTCTCCTTCAAGTCCGCTCTCAAAACCCACCTTTTCTCCTCTGCATAAAATCCTAACCTCACTCAACCCCCCCTACCCCCTCTGCAGCCTGTCTCTGCTCGGAGGGGAATCACATGGTTATAATATATAATTGTATATGCTATGCTCTCTATAATTTTCCATTGCTTTTATTCTTGCTTTTATTGCTTTTATTGCTTTTATTCTTTCTCCCCATTTATAGCCATGCGCGCGCGCGCGCGCGCGCGCGCGTGTGTGTGTGTGTGTGTGTGTGTGTGTGTGTGTGTGTGTGTGTGTGTGTGTGTGCGTGCGTGCGTGCGTGCGTGTGTGTCTGCTTCAGCGCTAAGATTTGATTTTATCAAGATTTTGCACTATATAAATATTGTAATTATTAATTATTATTATAGTATGTATCAGGATTTTATTGTTACCACAACACATCATTATGCATCAGTCTTACTGTTACCAGAACACATCATTATGTATCAGTCTTACTGTTACCACAACACATCATTATGTATCAGTTTTACTGTTACCACAACACATCATTATGTATCAGCATCTTACTGTTACCATAACATATCATTATGTATCAGTCTTACTGTTACCGCAACACATCATTATGTATCATTCTTACTGTTACCGCAACACATCATTATGTATCAGTCTTACTGTTACCGCAACACATCATTATGTATCAGTCTAACTGTTACCACAACACAACATTATGTATCAGTCTTACTGTTACCACAGCACATCATTATGTATCAGGATCTTACTGTTACCACAACACATCATTGTGTATCAGTCTTACTGTTACCACATCACATCATTATGTATCAGTCTTACTGTTACCACAACACATCATTATGTATCAGTCTTACTGTTATCACAACACATCATTATGTATCAGTCTTACTGTTACCACAACACATCATTATGTATCAGTCTTACTGATACCATTACAAATCATTTTGTGTCAGTCTTACTATTACCACAACACATCATTATGTATCAGTCTTACTGTTACCACAACACATCATTATGTATCAGTCTTACTGTTACCATAACATATCATTATGTATCAGTCTTACTATTACCAGAACACATCATTATGTATCAGTCTTACTGTTACCACAACGCATAATTATGTATCAGTCTTACTGTTACCACAACACATCATTATGTATCAAGATGTGATTGTTGCCACAGCATATCATTATGTATCAGGATCTTACTGTTACCACATCACATCATTATGCATCAGTCTTACTGTTACCACAACACATAATTATGTATCAGTCTTACTGTTACCACAACACATCATTATGTATCAGTCTTACTGTTACCACAACACATCATTATGTATCAGTGTTACTTTTACCACAACACATCAGTATGTATCAGTCTTACTGTTATCACAACACATCATTATGCATCAGGATCTTACTGTTACCACAACACATCATTATGTATCAGGATCTGATTGTTACCACAGGACATCATTATGTATCAGTCTTATTGTTACCACAACACATCATTATGTATGAGTCTTACTTTTAACACAACACGTCATTATGTATCAGTCTTACTGTTACCACAACACATCATTATGTATCAGTCTTATTGTTACCATAACATATCATTATGCATCAGTCTTACTGTTACCACAACACATCATTATGTATCAGTCTTACTGTTACCACAACACATCATTATGTATCAGTATTACTGTTACCACAACACATTATTATGTATCAGTCTTACTGTTACCATAACATATCATTATGTATCAGTCTTACTGTAACCACATCACATCATTATGTATCAGTCTTACTGTTACCACATCACATCAGTTTGTATCAGTCTTACTTTTACCACATCACATCATTATGTATCAGTCTTACTGTTACCACAAACACATCAGTATGTATCAGTGTTACTTTTACCACAACACATCATTATGTATCAGTCTGACTGTTACCACAACACATCAGTATGTATCAGTCTTACTGTTATCACAACACATCATTATGTATCAGTCTTACTGATACCACATAACATCATTATGTACAAGTCTTGCTGTTACCACAACACATCAGTATGTATCAGTCTTACTGTTATCACAACACATCATTATGTATCAGTCTTACTGTTATCACAACACATCATTATGCATCAGTCTTACTGTTATCACAACACATCAGTATGTATCAGTTTTACTGTTGCCACATCACATCATTATGTATCATGATCTTACTGTTACCACAACACATCATTATGTATCAGTCTTACTGTTACCACAACACATCAGTATGTATCAGTCTTACTGTTTCCACAACACATCATTATGTATCAGTCTTACTGTTACCACAAACACATCATTATGTATCAGTCTTTCTGTTACCACAACACATCATTATGTATCAGTCTAACTGTTACCACAACACATCATTATGTATCAGGATCTTACTGTTACCACAACACATCATTATGTATCAGGATCTGATTGTTACCACAGGACATCATTATGTATCAGTCTTATTGTTACCACATCACATCAGTTTGCATCAGTCTTACTTTTACCACATCACATCATTATGTATCAGTGTTACTGTTACCACAACACATCAGTATGTATCAGTGTTACTTTTACCACAACACATCATTATGTATCAGTCTGACTGTTACCACAACACATCAGTATGTATCAGTCTTACTGTTATCACAACACATCATTATGTATCAGTCTTACTGATACCACATAACATCATTATGTACAAGTCTTGCTGTTACCACAACACATCAGTATGTATCAGTCTTACTGTTATCACAACACATCATTATGTATCAGTCTTACTGTTATCACAACACATCATTATGTATCAGTCTTACTGTTATCACAACACATCATTATGTATCAGTCTTACTGTTATCACAACACATCATTATGTACAAGTCTTGCTGTTACCACATCACATCATTATGCATCAGTCTTACTGTTATCACAACACATCATTATGTATCAGTCTTACTGTTATCACAACACATCATTATGCATCAGTCTTACTGTTATCACAACACATCATTATGCATCAGTCTTACTGTTATCACAACACATCATTATGTATCAGTCTTACTGTTATCAGAACACATCATTATGCATCAGTCTTACTGTTACCACAACACATCATTATGCATCAGTCTTACTGTTATCACAACACATCATTATGTATCAGTCTTACTGTTATCACAACACATCATTATGCATCAGTCTTACTGTTATCACAACACATCATTATGTATCAGTCTTACTGTTATCACAACACATCATTATGTATCAGTCTTACTGTTACCACAACACATCAGTATGTATCAGTCTTACTGTTGCCACATCACATCATTATGTATCAGGATCTTACTGTTACCACAACACATCATTATATATCAGTCTTACTGTTACCACAACACATCAGTATGTATCAGTCTTACTGTTTCCACAACACATCATTATGTATCAGTCTTACTGTTTCCACAACACATCATTATGTATCAGTCTTACTGTTGCCACAACACATCAGTATGTATCAGTCTTACTGTTTCCACAACACATCATTATGTATCATGATCTTACTGTTACCACAAACACATCATTATGTATCAGTCTTACTGTTACCACAACACATCAGTATGTATCAGTCTTACTGTTTCCACAACACATCATTATGTATCAGTCTTACTGTTACCACAACACATCATTATGTATCAGTCTTTCTGTTACCACAACACATCATTATGTATCAGTCTAACTGTTACCACAACACATCATTATGTATCAGGATCTTACTGTTACCACAACACATCATTATGTATCAGGATCTGATTGTTACCACAGGACATCATTATGTATCAGTCTTATTGTTACCACATCACATCAGTTTGCATCAGTCTTACTTTTACCACATCACATCATTATGTATCAGTGTTACTGTTACCACAACACATCAGTATGTATCAGTGTTACTTTTACCACAACACATCATTATGTATCAGTCTGACTGTTACCACAACACATCAGTATGTATCAGTCTTACTGTTATCACAACACATCATTATGTATCAGTCTTACTGATACCACATAACATCATTATGTACAAGTCTTGCTGTTACCACAACACATCAGTATGTATCAGTCTTACTGTTATCACAACACATCATTATGTATCAGTCTTACTGTTATCACAACACAATCATTATGTATCAGTCTTACTGTTATCACAACACATCATTATGTATCAGTCTTACTGTTATCACAACACATCATTATGTACAAGTCTTGCTGTTACCACATCACATCATTATGCATCAGTCTTACTGTTATCACAACACATCATTATGTATCAGTCTTACTGTTATCACAACACATCATTATGCATCAGTCTTACTGTTATCACAACACATCATTATGCATCAGTCTTACTGTTATCACAACACATCATTATGTATCAGTCTTACTGTTATCAGAACACATCATTATGCATCAGTCTTACTGTTACCACAACACATCATTATGCATCAGTCTTACTGTTATCACAACACATCATTATGTATCAGTCTTACTGTTATCACAACACATCATTATGCATCAGTCTTACTGTTATCACAACACATCATTATGTATCAGTCTTACTGTTATCACAACACATCATTATGTATCAGTCTTACTGTTACCACAACACATCAGTATGTATCAGTCTTACTGTTGCCACATCACATCATTATGTATCAGGATCTTACTGTTACCACAACACATCATTATATATCAGTCTTACTGTTACCACAACACATCAGTATGTATCAGTCTTACTGTTTCCACAACACATCATTATGTATCAGTCTTACTGTTTCCACAAACACATCATTATGTATCAGTCTTACTGTTGCCACAACACATCAGTATGTATCAGTCTTACTGTTTCCACAACACATCAGTATGTATCAGTCTTACTGTTGCCACATCACAACATTATGTATCAGGATCTTACTGTTGCCACATCACATCATTATGTTTCGGGATCTTACTGTTACCACAACACATCATTATGTATCAGTCTTACTGTTACCAGAACACATTATTATGTATCAGTCTTACTGTTACCACAACACATCATTATGTATCAGTCTTACTGTTACCACAACACATCATTATGTATCAGTCTTACTGTTACCACAACACATCAGTATGTATCAGTCTTGCTGTTGCCATATCACAACATTATGTATCAGGATCTTACTGTTGACACATCACATCATTATGTATCAGGATCTTACTGTTACCACAACACATCATTATGTATCAGTCTTACTATTACCACATCACATCATTATGTATCAGGATCTTACTGTTGCCACATCACATGATTATGTATCAGGATCTTACTGTTACCACAAGACATCATTATGTATCAGTGTTACTGTTACCATATCACATCGTTATGTATCAGTCTTACTGTTACCACAACACATCATTATGTATCAGGATCTTACTATTACCACAACACATCATTATGCATCAGTCTTACTGATACCATACCACATCGTTATGTATCAGTCTTACTGTTACCACAACACATCATCATGTATCAGTTTTACTGTTACCACAACACTTACTGTTACCACAACACATCATTATGTATCAGTCTTACTGTTACCACAACACATCATTTTGTATCAGTCTTACTGTTACCACAACACATCATTATGTATCAGGATCTTACTGTTACCACAAAACATCATTATGTATCAGTCTGACTGTTACCACAACACTTACTGTTACCACAACACATCATTATGTATCAGTCTTACTGTTACCACAACACATCATTATGTATCAGTCTGACTGTTGCCACAACACTTACTGTTACCACAACACATCATCATATATCAGTCTTACTGTTACCACAACACATCATTATGTATCTGTCTTACTGTTACCACAATACTTACTGTTACTACAGCACATCAGTATGTATCAGTCTTACTGTTATCACAACACATCATTATGTATCAGTCTTACTGTTATCACAACACATCATTATGTATCAGTCTTACTGTTATCACAACACATCATTATGTATCAGTCTTACTGTTATCACAACACATCATTATGTACAAGTCTTGCTGTTACCACATCACATCATTATGCATCAGTCTTACTGTTATCACAACACATCATTATGTATCAGTCTTACTGTTATCACAACACATCATTATGCATCAGTCTTACTGTTTCCACAACACTTACTTTACCACAACACAAACATTATGTATCATTCCCTTTCTGTTACCACAACACATCTTTTTTATCAGTCTTTCTGTTACCACAACACATCATTATGTAAACAGGATCTTACTGTTAC
>CM060312.1:95008895-95037048 GCA_030674185.1 Monoplex corrugatus | reverse complement strand
CACGAAATCGATTTTGCATAAGATTTAACGATGCAGGTAAGCTATCATGTACGCTCATTTTCGATCCTAATAATTACATTCAGCTCATCCAGATGTGCTTGTCTCTTGACATGCAAATACACAACACTTCCCTGTGGTACCTGTATGTGTAAATGACAGAAAGTACGGGAATCATGACACCTGCCATATACCATCCCCTGGCCTGATGTAAAGCCCAGTGTTATATTGTCACAGTCTGTCACATTATCATAAAACACTATTTCTGTGCTGGTCTGGTTGGTGAAGTGTTCTACAGCTGGACAAATACTGCTGATGTCAGGTTGACTTTCTTTATTATTCTGTTATACTGGTAACTGTTTCTACTGTTGTTCCTGTTATTACTGCTGTGCTTATTGTTGTTACTGAAGCTGTCATTCAGGTTTATACTGCTGTTCTGATGCTCCCCAAGATTATTATTTTCGCCATGCGTTAATGGCGATACCACTTTTACGTCCATCATTGTTATTCATTTCAACACCACTAACTTTACACTTTGTTATTGTAGTCGTTATCATACTTTTTGTTGGTGATGCTGGTATTGATATTAACATTATGTAACAGCAGGTTTTGTTAACTTCAATGCTGACTGACATGTTGTTAATGTTGTATCTAGTGTCATTCATCTGTACGTTACTTGTACCCACAGCACCCAGTGTACAGATTGTGACAATGAATACTGTTACTGCAAGTATCAGGAAGAATGAGAAAGACAGCCACAACTGGCGACCTACGCTGGCTCCACACACACACACACACACACACACACGCGCGCACACACACACACACACACACACACACACACATACAAACACACAAACACACACACGCGTACGCGTGCACCTGAGCAAGCGGTTAACAATGTAGAAGCAAAATGGGATCTTTTGTCTTTACAATTCTCATTGAATAATCAAATGTCAGTTAATTATTACCATATTACCCAGTATCTGACTGGATTACAGCCCCCATACAAGTCAGACTTGACATATTCAACTGCACCCTTGCAATGTAAAGCATGGCTGTCGACCCTTAATGCAAGCTCATATATGCAATCTCAATGAAAGTGATTGACAACTTTCAAGTAAACGGAACTAGAAATACTCAAAAATAGAATCAGGACACGTATTTGATACATGTGCAACTTTTTGGCCAACTGCCTTTGGCAAATTGATACAAGGCAAAACAAGTGCACATTTTCGGCCAATTGGTCTTTGTCCAGTTGTTACAAGTACAAATTTTCGGCCAATTGGCTTTTGTCAAGTTGACAAATGACAAGTGCAAATTTTCCGCCAACTGGCCCTCGTCAAGCATGTACATGTACAAAAGACAAAATTTAAATACACTTTTTTCCATTACGTGTTGTGTATTTATTCTTTATTGTCTTTTGTATACGCTTGAGAAAGACTATTTGGCCGAAACTTTGGACCTGACTTGTCTCGTCTTGTCTTGTCTGTTTGTTTTGTCTTGTATCAAGTACGTGTTCTGATTCTATTCTTGTGTATTTCAGGTTGATATACATGCATAAACATATGTACAGGAAACTAACTCACAGAGAACTTCAATCTGCATCAATAGATGACATTTTTGCTGGGTGTTTCTTCTCCTTTTGTCATGTACACAGGCAAACGCCTAATGCCTTGCTACACACCACGTTTTCAACAAAATTCAAATAGACTATAGCTAGAAGTGATTTCAATCCAAACGAATATAGATTTGTCAAGATTTGTCGCAGATGTCTCAAACCTGGATGTTGATAAAAAAAATGGAGACATTGGCAAAGCCGTAGCGGAAAGAAAAAAAGTTCTTACAAAATCATAAATACAAGTTTGACGAAAATAAAAATAATTCAAAAGTACGGTATCACTTGTAGATTTGCTTTATTGTAGTGCAGATCCAAATCGTATTGGTGTGCGAAATTTCACATCACTTGGTTAAATAATTATTAAGATATTAGAGTTTAAGTTAAGTACCAATCCATATTCATGCAGAATACCAAAAAAGCCAGCCAGACTTGGAGGTTGCTCAGACAGAAAGCCTGGCTGCGTTGAAAGGGTTAATTATTGTATCATTGCCTTATCAAGCAGTGGGCCCATAGAAGTCAGTTTCAACATAGAGATCCCTGTGACCAAATATCATGACCCCAGAAGTCAACTTTACACATCACACAAAAACCTAACACAGCTGAAAAGACCGGCTTTTGCATCCAAAGTGAAGAAAACTCAGGTTTCAAATAACAACCTTTTGCCAACGTGGCAGCCAAGCCATTGACACTTTTAGGGTAAACTGATCTAAAAACCGACCGATTTTTGGGTGATGTAAAATCCAACCGATGTCCAGGTTTGTCTCACAAAACCGAAAGTGCAGTCACTCCTGTTACTGAAAGTAGAAAAAAGAAACTGGTTTCAGTTTACGGAATAACCAAATTTCTAGGATTTGCCAATGAAGGTAAAAATATTTTTTGAATTATGACAGAGTATGACGTTGAAGGCCACACCAACCCACCTCCTTCCGGGCGCCATGCGTGCCAGAGTGACTTTTCACGTGATCGCTTGATGACCCCTTGTCCCTTGTCTCAGCAAACCGATACTGTTGATAGAGAACTGATTCGCTATTTACAAGATCACATGCCTTATGCAAAAATATGAGCTGCAGAACCTATTTTCAAGTTTGGGACATTATTTAGATCAGTTCCTCTCATGAAATGGCGGAATTTGGTCGGTCGGACTTTACATCAGGCTTAAATACCAGAGTGATCTAATTATCAACCGACTCCCACTGTCACTCTTTCGCTCTCTTCCCCCCCCCCTCTCTCTCTTTCTTTCTTTCCTTTTTGCTCTCTCCTGCTTGTTCTATCTCACAATCGCTTGCGAGCACACACGTGTGTGTGGGTGTGAGAGATGGCAGCAACTTATATCTACATAGACTTACTTCACGCACTGAAGCACTGACCACGCTGCCTTTCTGAAAAGTGTGCAACAGTGAAAGATGTCGATCGTTGACAGACGCAGTAGATATGGAAAACACAGATGAAAATCATCAAGGCATACACTGTTCCAGCAGTAACTAACTCTTTTTGTTGTTTTTGATTGATAGATCAACTGTTAATCAAATAATGTGCACTGCCTTGACCGTATACATGCTGGTCGAGGTTTAGATCCACCCCTGGTCGGATTTTACATCCACCTGGTCGGGATTTAGATCATACACCCCTACTTAGTTCTTTAGCATATTGTATGACTGTGGTACCCTTTATAACTTTGTAAAGCCAGTATTCAATCACAGAAAGTCTACTATATGCATCAAGCTGTCCTAACAATTCATCTGCGAAATATTTATGAAGACACGCCACAAAACCTGTACCTTGTGCCAAATTCGGTCGGATTTAGATCAGTTTACCCTAACACACAAAAATCACAAAGCCCTTCCATCTTCCTTTATTTACAACTAGCACTGTTTTGGTGGACAAAGTTTCAGATCCACCCAAGCTGACCACAAGCAATACAAGTCACAGTGTGTATGCATTTGTGTCAGTCCAGTCAGAAATATAAAACGTATCGCGTCATGACACACTTTCTTCAGTTTTAACAGACAAGGAAACACCACTGACTTTTCAGAACCTTTCGTAGAAAAGGCTGAAGCTGAGTGCCAAATGAATTATACATTTAACTAAGCTTACAATAAAACGTTGGTCTAGTTACAGTTAGAATTCACCTGCTGAAGTCATTCTACACATGTCAGTCACTGTACCTGTGGGACTATGAGCATCAGTAGACACGAGAGAGGAAAGAGGATTACACGAACCCTCCACACGTTAAACACTCCCTGTGCTAGTCAAGTATACAGGCAAGCTGGAACAACAAGGCATTCAATCACCAGCTTATGATAAAGCCCTTCAGCGATGTAGAAATGGTGACAGGGGTAAGCACAGGATGTTGCTGGTCATTTCAAGATATGAGTCTGTAAATAAGCAGTTGTAAGTGATGGTTGTCCATCATAGACTTAAGCAGATGCAGTGCCTGTATCATCCCACAATAACAAAGCAGCCCTTTCCAGTGACACTACTGCACTCCCTAATATGTACCTGGCATATAGCTGAGTCTGGTTGGTCATTCACCTTTGCAGTTGAAATAATGTACAAGTAAACAGGAAAAGAAACAGAGCAACAGTAACCTTTGCTGCATACAATTTCCAAACCCTAGTGACAAAGATGATAGACCAGCAAAACATACAGCCTTGATTGTTAGGATGTTGGATCGCTATAAGATTGATATATCTGCATTAAGTGAGACCAGACTTGCAGATGAAACCCAGCTTGAAGAAATTTAAGGAGGCTACACACCTTTTACTCTAAGTTCCCCTTGACCTGCAATTGCTGTATGCACTAAAGTCGCCAGAACTCTGGCAAACTTTCACTGTGGTAGCAATGATAACTTGATGGCCATGCACTTTTGGGCCACAATAGACTTTTTCTGAGCAATAGTCTCGAGCACGCCTGCTGTGTTGCTGCAAGACCTCTACTATTTACTCAAGACAACAGCTGGAACTGTTCCAACAAAGATGTCTCCACAAGATTTGTAACATCATCTGGTATGATCGACTGTCCAACCTTCAAGTTCTGAAAAAGTGTGACTCGCCAAGTTTGGAGTTTCTACTTAACAAATGCCAGCTTCTTTGGACAGAATACTTTGTTTGCTTGGAAGACAGTCATATCCCATCGATGATTCTGTATGAAAGTGGAAAAAAGGGTTCTGAGATTGGGAAGACTATTAAAGCGATAGAAAAATAATCTGAAGGGCAACCACATGAGCTGTGGCATCAGCATCACCAACTGTGAAGACACTTCTAGTAACACAGTAACTTAGCGATAACATTGCACACAAGGCACAAACTTTTGAGCAGCTCAGAACAGCTGGTATTCCAAAGGAAAGAGACTGGCAGATGCAGAATCCAAGCCACAGAACCCATTCCCACCCAGCAAATGTGCCTCCAGAGATGGCCTCGTACTTTATATGAAGACCCATACAAAGTAATAAAGGACCGCTATGCCTACTCGTCCATCAGATCAATGAGAAATTCCATCATCACCATCGTCATTATGATCGTCATCAATTTAGAATTATTTTGATTCTATCAGCTGTAGGAATAAGTATTCAAAAGAAAAAGCAAAAAACTTGAGAGCACATTGAGTTGTGTTCATTGTTGTGTCTCTACTCTGCTTATCACAGAGACAGTATCTTCACTAGGGCCATCAATGATAATAACCACATCTGTAAGATGCCAAATCTGGGCACATGACACAAATCAAAACACGCACTCACATCATTCACCAATTCAAAACACACACTCTCACCATTCACCAATTCAAAGCACACACTCTCATCATTCACCAATTCAAAGCAAACACTCTCATCAATCACTGAAGCATACACTCACAATGACCAACACTCAAGGTACAAAACACACACTGTCATCATTCACTGAAACATACACTCAAAATGACTAACACTCAGGGTACAAAACACACACTGTCATCATTTACTGAAGCATACACTCACAGTGACCAACACTCAAGGTACAAAACACACACTGTCATCATTCACTGAAGCATTCACTCACAGTGACCAACACTCAGGGTACAAAACACACACTGTCATCATTCACTGAAGCATACACTCACAGTGACCAACACTCAGGGTACAAAACACACACTATCATCAATTACTGAAGCATACACTCACAGTGACCAACACTCAGGGTACAAAACACACACTATCATCAATCACTGAAGCATTCACTCACAATGACCAACACTCATGTACAAAACACACACTATCTCAATTACTGAAGCATACACTCACAATGACCAACACTCAGGGTACAAAACACACACTCTCATCATTCACTGAAGCATACACTCACAATGACCAACACTCAGGGTACAAAACACACACTATCATCATTCACTGAAGCATACACTCACAATGACCAACACTCAGGGTACAAAACACACACTGTCATCAATCACTGAAGCATACACTCACAATGACCAACACTCAGGGTACAAAACACACACTGTCATCAATCACTGAAGCATACACTCACAATGACCAAAACTCAAGGTACAAAACACACACTATCATCAATTCACTGAAGCATACACTCACAATGACCAACACTCAGGGTACAAAACACACACTGTCATCATTCACTGAAGCATTACACTCACAATGACCAACACTCAGGGTACAAAACACACACTATCATCAATCACTGAAGCATACACTCACAATGACCAACACTCAGGGTACAAAACACATACTGTCATCATTCACTGAAGCATACACTCACAATGACCAACACTCAGGGTACAAAACACACACTTCATCAATCACTGAAGCATACACTCACAATGACCAACACTCAGGGTACAAAAACACACTACTGTCATCATTCACTGAAGCATACACTCACAGTGACCAACACTCAGGGCACAAAACACACACTGTCATCAATCACTGAAGTATACACTCACAGTGATCAACACTCAGGGTACAAAACACACACTGTCATCATTCACTGAAGCATACACTCACAATGACCAACACTCAGGGTACAAAACACACACTATCATCATCACTGTCATCATTCACTGAAGCATTCACTCACAGTGACCAACACTCAGGGAACAAAACACATACAAACCAGGAGGGACAGGACAGGAGAACAGGATTAAAGGGTGGGCAGTAGAGGGGACATTACTGTTGCACGATGGACAAACGGGTATAATAATAATAATAATTACAATATTTATATAGCGCAAAATCTTGATAAAATCAAATCTAAGCGCTGAAGCAGACACACACGCACGCACGCACGCACGCACGCACACACACGCACACACACACACACACACACACACACACACACACACAACACACGCATGGCTATAAATGGGGAGAAAGAATAAAAGCAATAAAAGCAATAAAAGCAAGAATAAAAGCAATGGAAAATTATAGAGAGCATAGCATATACAATTATATATTATAACCATGTGATTCCCCTCCGAGCGGAGACAGGCTGCAGAGGGGGGAGGGGGGTTGAGTGAGGTTAGGATTTTATGCAGAGGAGAAAAGGTGGGTTTTGAGAGCGGACTTGAAGGAGACAAAAGTAGGTTGCTGACGGACTGAGAGAGGAAGTTTGTTCCAGGAGAGTGGACCAGAAACAGAGAAGGCTCGTGGACCATAGGTATTGAGCTTAGTGCGTGGAAAGCGAAAAGTCAGAGGATCGGAGGCAGAGCGGAGGGTACGTGAGGGAACATAGATCTCAAGTAGGCTTGACAGGTAATCGGGGGCTGCGTTATTGAGGCTTTTGTAGCACATGGTATCTAGTTTGTATTGTATGCGCTTTGATACAGGGAGCCAGTGAAGTTGTGCCAGGAGAGGAGATATGTGGTCAGCTTTTTTCTTTTTGAGTACAAGGCGTACAGCATTGTTTTGAATGCGCTGTAGGATGTGAATGGTGGAGGCAGGAAGACCAGACAGGAGTGAATTGCAATAGTCAATGCGAGACATTATGAAGGAGAGAACGAGTTTTGCAGCTGTTTCGACAGAGAGATACTTCCTGATCAGCCTTATACGATGGAGATGATAGTAGCAAGATCTGGCAGTTTGAGAAACAAAGTTGTTCATGGAGAGGGTAGAGTCAATGCAGACACCAAGGTTTTTAGCTGAATCAGAAATTGGGACTGATGTGTTACATAATGGGAGAGAAAGAGGAGGCAGCTGAGAAAGTTTCTGACGGGTGCCAATGAGGATAGCTTCTGTCTTGTCGTCATTAAGCTGAAATTTATTGTATGTCATCCAGTTCTTAATGTCCGAGTAACATTCAGTGGTGCGAGTCAAGAGGCGCTGTATATTATCAGGTGAGTCACTGTCTTGAAGTTGGGTGTCATCAGCATAGAAGTGGTGTTTTATAGAGTGGGAGTTGATGATGGTGGACAGGGGGGAGGTGTAAAGAGTGAAAAGAACAGGGCCAAGGACAGATCCTTGTGGAACACCACAGGTCAGGTATGCAGGTTGAGAGTAAGTGCCATTGATGAGGACAGTTTGTTTTCTGTTTGATAGGTATGAAGTGAACCAGGACAGAGCAATGTCAGAGATGCCAAAAGTATGATGAAGTCTAGAAAGGAGAATACCATGATCAATGTTGTCAAAGGCTGCAGACAGATCAAGGAGTGTGAGGAGAGAGACTTTGCCAGTATCAGTTGCAAGGAGGAGATTGTTGAGAATGTGTAGTAGGGCAGTTTTAGTGCTATGGCACTGGTGGTAGACTGACTGGAAAGGATTGAGGAGATTGTTGGCAGACAGGTGAGAGTTCAGCTGGTTGAGGACGACTTTTTCAAGGAGTTTCGACAAGAAGAGAGATTAGAGATAGGCCGATAATTTTTCAGTTCATTTGGGTCTAAATTGTGTTTCTTGAGGAGAGGGTGAACAATAGCAGACTTGAAAGAATCTGGGACAGTTCCAGTTTGAAGAGAAGTGTTGATGATGTCAGTGATGAATGGGAGGAGAGTAGGGAGACAGTCGGAGTAGAGAGAACCTGGAAGAGGATCCAGTTCGCAGGTTTTGAACGACATGGATCTGATTGTGTTGAAAATTTCTTCTTGTGAGACTGGGGTAAAAGTAGTAAGAGGTGTGCCAGAGAAGGAAGGGTGAGGTGGGCATGGTTGACAGGGTGTCCTGTCAAGCCTGTCACGAAGAGTTTGTATTTTGGTGGTGAAATAGTTGGAGAATACAGATGGGAGTTCTTCATTTGTATGTTTTGTTGGGAGAGGTAAATCTTTTCGTGTGCCAAGGAGATGATTCATGGTTGTAAAGAGTTCTTTTGAAGAAGAGGCATTCAGGATTTTGGTTTGGAAATAGCTTGTTTTTGCTGATGCAATGAGGGTGGATACTTTTGTTTTAGAGGCTTGGAAAAGTTGCCTGTGTATTTAATTATGTTGGTGTCACGAATGGATCAACTGATGTAATAAGATGATAAATAGAATGGATCACATTCAGTATGGTAAGGCAAGGTTGCAGACTGGTGAGATAGGGAAGGACGACTTTTCACGTGAAAAGCATTCTGTGTTAGGGAGGCAGTTTTCGTGTAGAAGGTAGTTTTCAGATGGAAGGCAGGTTTCATGTAGAATGCGGTCTTCACGCTGGGGGCGCAGAGCTTGTGTTTCACCATAATTTATGTGTGAACACTGTTTGGAAAAACTGTAGTGTTGTCCATATGTTCGATTTTGTATCACTTTGATTTCAGTTCTCCGAGCAAAACAAGTTTGGAGAAGATTAGACGAAGTTAGCAGTCACAGACAAAAGCAATGTAGTGATATTGTCAGGTTTAATGCCTTAGAACATTACTGTCCATGTATCGTTATCAATTTGTTGTACCTCACAGAGATATCTTGACATCCCCAGATGGTGTGGGATAGAGGTGCTTTAGTGTAGCAATTTTGTCTTGTGGTCTCAGCTCTGTCGTTATCGTCGTCGTATACCTTTTGGATATTGTGAAGATTGATTTCTTTTCTTCTTCCCTACACTTCAATGTTGCTGTGAGGTGCCATCAAATGCCAGCGGAACCTCTGCAGGCCTGCCCTTCATCAGCGCGACCCCTACAGACCAGCCGTTCCTCAGCAGAGCTCCTGCAGATCAGCCATCCTTCAACTTGTGATGTAGGAGGATTCGATGCATTTTGAGACATCTTCTGACAACTGGATTTATTCCATTTTGTGAACATCTTCTGACAACTGGATTTATTCTGATCTGTGAACAGCTTCTGACAACTGGATTTATTCTGTTTTATGAACATCTTCTGACAACTGGATTTATTCCATTCTGATATCTTCTGACAATAGGATTTATTCCATTTTGTGAAATCTGACAATTGGATTTATTCCATTTGGTAAACATCTTCTGACATCTGCAGTGTGCATCCTTTGACTTGTGTTGTTCAGTGTTGGCAGTACTAATTCCATAAGGCCTTTCTGGACTATAGACAGTGCGAGTCAGCTGATGTGAAGTAGTGGCTGCCATTTGTTTTGGATATGGACTCATAATAGGGAAATATTGTAATGTTGTGTGACTGAGAACGAGTGCGAGTGTATCAATAAAAAAACTTGTGAGTGGAAATTTGAATTTTAGGTGTCGTGTTGCTGTATGAATACAAATCTGTCTCTCTGTCCATCTTTCTATAGTTTAGGCCTTAGCGAGCCTAACATATGGAGTAGATGCAGTGTAACATTAGAAGTACAGATTAGTTTTGTTGGCGTTTGGTGAGAGCGTGTCCAAACTTGAGAGGCGGATACGTACTGTGTTCTGGCAGAACAATTAGCTCTTAGCAGTGTCAGACACAGCTAAAATTGTTCGTGAATGGAAGTAGTTTCTCGTTATGTTGTACCTGTTTTGATTGTTTTGGAGAAAAAAAATGGGGGTACTAAGTGTGTGAATGTGAGAACGAGCGTGAATGGGCGACAACAACTGTTTATCATTAATCATGTTGATGATGTGTCATCCATATTGACTAAATCAACTGGACGGTCATTGTGGACACTATATTGTTGACAAACGTTTATTCTATATGCTTTAACGAGATTTTGATGTCATGATTGTGTGAAAAGTGATTTGATTTCATTATCATGATGAAATAACAGGTTCATGTATTCAATGAATTCATGACAATTATGCGTAATGCATGTTCAATGTAAATTATGAGAGTGGAATTTGGAGAATTGTGGATCAGTACATCAAGAATGAACTAGAGAACCATGTACACGAACGTTGCGTTTATTCGTCACCTGGATAGTGTGTGTGAGTAGATGTCGCGCCAGCAGGCAGCAAAAGTGTGTGCTGTGTTTTACAGTGATTTTATCGTGGTTTTATTTGATTTTATGCATTGAATTTTGTATCAGTTTGTTCCTTTTAAATCCCGACATACAGTGATGTATATATTTTAAAAAAATTTTGAATATTTTACCAGATAATCTGATTTTAAAGTTTTTATACCTACTTTTCAACATTATAATTCAGCCGCTCAAGTCGGAAACATTATCTGTGAACTGTGTTTACATTAATTTTTAGCCTACTGTGTTCGCCCAACGCTACAGCTCCCAAACCTTTGTGTTCTCTGGTTTTAAGTGTTGTGAACTGACCAATCCACACACCAACCTGCAAGCAACGTCCTCTCCTGGCTGGCTCGCAATTATGGACCCGTCCTTTCTAAAACAAATTGGACTGACACTTTTTAAACACAGCAAGTGCTGCCTCGGTGGAGACGTCTACCAGCGCATACGAACACTGGGGCTGTGTTGTAAGCCCCACACTGCGCGATCCTGTCGTGGTGGACGTCTCCACCGTCTTTGGCATAACCTGCCTCCTGCTGTACCAGTCCAACACCACTTTTCGTCTTCTGCTTCTTCGTCTCCTCCACTGCCCCTGCCCTCGACCTTGGTGCTGCGGGCTTCGTCTCCTCCTCTGCCGTCTTCGTCTTCGCCTTCTGTCCTGGTGGCGCTGCCTGCACTTTCCGTCCTGATGGTGCCGCCTTCACCTTCTGTCCCGCCGGTGCCGCCTTCACCTTCTGTTCCGCCGGTGCTGCCCTCATCTTCTGTCCCGCTGGTGCTGCCTTTGTCTTCCGTCCTGCTGGTGCCGCCTTCGTCTTCTGTCCTGCGTGTGCCGCCTTCGTCTTCTGTCCCGTCGTTGCTGCCTTTGTCTTCTGCCCCGCTGGTGTCACCTTCATCCTCTGTCCCATCGGTGCTGCCTTCATCTCCATCTCGGCCACCGCCATGTGACTCTGATAAACTAAAACTATGCCTTTTTAACGCTCAGTCAACATGCACAGATGGCAAAGCCGATGTCATTGCTGACTTTATCACAGATGAGCATGTTGACATTGCTTTTATCACAGAAACAGGGCTTAACCCCCTTGGTCATGAACCTATACATGTGAGTCTCACTCCGAGTGGTTACAGGCTTGCTTCTTTCCATCGCTCATCCCGAGGTGGTGGTATCGCCATCCTCTACAACGACTCACTCCATTCCCGCCTATCTTTCTCGCAGTCTCTGCCTTTCTCCCATCCTTCTTTCGAGCACGTTGAAGTATCCTTCCAATCCACCCCTCACCCCATCACCTTCTCCTGTGTCTATCAACCTCCACCTAGCTCTGCCAACAAGCTCACCACATCCATGTTTCTCTCTGACTTTGACCAACTACTTGACTACTATTGCCTCTTACCTGGAAATCTCATCATTCTAGGTGACATCAATGTCCACTATGACAACACTCACCGTTATGACACAAGACATATCATCAACTCTCTGTCCAATCACAATATGACACAACATATTTCTGAACCAACCCATCAAATAGGTCACATTCTTGACTGGATCATTTCTCGTGATCACCACAATTCAGCTACTGACAATTGCTTAGTTCTTTCTACCTGTCTAACTTCAGCCCTTCCATCTGACCACTCTGCAATTCTCTGTTCTCTTGACATTTCTCCTCCTTCCCGTACCACGCACACAGTGACTTGACGCAATCTCAAATCTATTGACCTCTCCACATTTTCATCTGATGCCTCCCGTCTCCTTTCTGAAAAGTCACATAACTTTGCCGATGAATTCTAGACTACTCTCCACCATCTTCTGGACACTCATGCTCCAGCCACAACCCGTCTTTTACCTGACCACCCCCCTACCCCCTGGCTCACTCATGAGATTGCCTGTGCAAAACGTGCCCTCCGCAGAGCAGTGCGTCGCTGGCGCAAATCCAAACTCACTGTACATAGGCAACTTTTCCAAGCCCCTAAAACAAAAGTATCCACCCTCATTGCATCTTCAAAAACAAGCTTTTTCCAAACCAAAATCCTGAATGCCTCTTCTTCAAAAGAACTCTTTACAACCATGAATCATCTCCTTGGCACACGAAAAGATTTACCTCTCCCAACAAAACACACACATGAAGAACTCCCATCTGTATTCTCCAAGTATTTCACCACCAAAATACAAACTCTTCGTGACAGGCTTGACAGGACACCCTGTCACCCCAGTCTCACAAGAAGAAATTCTCAACACAATCAGATCCATGTCGTTCAAAACCTGCGAACTGGATCCTCTTCCAGGTTCTCTCTACTCCGACTGTCTCCCTACTCTCCTCCCATTCATCACTGACATCATCAACACTTCTCTTCAAACTGGAACTGTCCCAGATTCTTTCAAGTCTGCTATTGTTCACCCTCTCCTCAAGAAATACAATTTAGACCCAAATGAACTGAAAAATTACCGGCCTATCTCTAATCTCTCTTTCTTGTCAAAACTCCTCGGAAAAGTTGTCCTCAACCAGCTGAACTCTCACCTGTCTGCCAACAATCTCCTCAATCCTTTCCAGTCAGCCTACCGCCAGTGCCATAGCACTGAAACTGCCCTACTACACATTCTCAACAATCTCCTCCTTGCAACTGATACTGGCAAAGTCTCTCTCCTCACACTCCTTGATCTGTCTGCAGCCTTTGATACCAGTGATCATGGTATTCTCCTTTCTAGACTTCATCATACTTTTGGCATCTCTGACATTGCTCTGTATTGGTTCACTTCATATCTATCAAACAGAAAACAAACTGTTCTCATTAATGGCACTTACTCTCAACCTGCATACCTGACCTGTGGTGTTCCACAAGGATCTGTCCTTGGCCCTGTTCTTTTCACTCTTTACACCTCCCCCTGTCCACCATCATCAACTCCCACTCTATAAAACGCCACTTCTATGCTGATGACACTCACCTTCAAGACAGTGACTCACCTGACAATATACAGCGCCTTTGACTCGCACCACTGAGTGTTACTCGGACATTAAGAACTGGATGACATACAATAAACTTCAGCTTAATGACGACAAGACAGAAGCTATCCTCATTGGCACCCGTCAGAAATTTTCTCAGCTGCCTCCTCTTTCTCTCCCATTATGTAACATATCAGTCCCAATTTCTGATTCAGCTAAAAACCTTGGTGTCTGCATTGACTAATAATAATAATTGCAATATTTATATAATAATAATAATATAATTACAATATTTATATAGCGCAAAATCTTGATAAAATCAAATCTAAGCGCTGAAGCAGACACACACGCAAGCACGCACGCACGCACGCACGCACACACACGCACGCACACACACACACACACACACACGCGCATGGCTATAAATGGGGAGAAAGAATAAAAGCAATAAAAGCAAGAATAAAAGCAATGGAAAATTATAGAGAGCATAGCATATACAATTATATATTATAACCATGTGATTCCCTCCGAGCGGAGACAGGCTGCAGAGGGGGGGGGGGGGGGGGTTTGAGTGAGGTTAGGATTTTATGCGGAGGAGAAAAGGTGAGTTTTGAGAGCGGACTTGAAGGAGACAAAAGTAGGTTGCTGACGGACTGAGAGAGGAAGTTTGTTCCAGGAGAGTGGACCAGAAACAGAGAAGGCTCGTGGACCATAGGTATTGAGCTTAGTGCGTGGAAAGCGAAAAGTCAGAGGATCGGAGGCAGAGCGGAGGGTACGTGAGGGAACATAGATCTCAAGTAGGCTTGACAGGTAATCGGGGGCTGCGTTATTGAGGCTTTTGTAGCACATGGTGTCTAGTTTGTACTGTATGCGCTTTGATACAGGGAGCCAGTGAAGTTGTGCCAGGAGAGGAGATATGTGGTCAGCTTTTTTCTTTTTGAGTACAAGGCGTGCAGCATTGTTTTGAATGCGCTGTAGGATGTGAATGGTGGAGGCAGGAAGACCAGACAGGAGTGAATTGCAATAGTCAATGCGAGACATTATGAAGGAGAGAACGAGTTTTGCAGTTGTTTCGACAGAGAGATACTTCCTGATCAGCCTTATACGATGAAGAGTGATAGTAGAAGTTGTTCATGGAGAGGGTAGAGTCAATGCAGACACCAAGGTTTTTAGCTGAATCAGAAATTGGGACTGATGTGTTACATAATGGGAGAGAAAGAGGAGGCAGCTGAGAAAGTTTCTGACGGGTGCCAATGAGGATAGCTTCTGTTTTGTCGTCATTAAGCTGAAGTCTATTGTGTGTCATCCAGTTCTTAATGTCCGAGTAACACTCAGTGGTGCGAGTCAACAGGCGCTGTATATTATCAGGTGAGTCACTGTCTTGAAGTTGGGTGTCATCAGCATAGAAGTGGTGTTTTATAGAATGGGAGTTGATGATGGTGGACAGGGGGGAGGTGTAAAGAGTGAAAAGAACAGGGCCAAGGACAGATCCTTGTGGAACACCACAGGTCAGGTATGCAGGTTGAGAGTAAGTGCCATTGATGAGAACGGTTTGTTTTCTGTTGGATAGGTATGAAGTGAACCAATACAGAGCAATGTCAGAGATGCCAAAAGTATGATGAAGTCTAGAAAGGAGAATACCATGATCAATGGTATCAAAGGCTGCAGACAGATCAAGGAGTGTGAGGAGAGAGACTTTGCCAGTATCAGTTGCAAGGAGGAGATTGTTGAGAATGTGTAGTAGGGCAGTTTCAGTGCTATGGCACTGGCGGTAGGCTGACTGGAAAGGATTGAGGAGATTGTTGGCAGAGAGGTGAGAGTTCAGCTGGTTGAGGACGACTTTTTCAAGGAGTTTTGACAAGAAAGAGAGATTAGAGATAGGCCGGTAATTTTTCAGTTCATTTGGATCTAAATTGTGTTTCTTGAGGAGAGGGTGAACAATAGCAGACTTGAAAGAATCAGGGACAGTTCCAGTTTGAAGAGAAGTGTTGATGATGTCAGTGATGAATGGGAGGAGAGTAGGGAGACAGTCGGAGTAGAGAGAACCTGGAAGAGGATCCAGCTCGCAGGTTTTGAACGACATGGATCTGATTGTGTTGAGAATTTCTTCTTGTGAGACTGGGTTAAAAGTAGTAAGAGGTGTGCCAGAGAAGGAAGGGTCAGGTGGGCAAGGTGGGAGGGCATTGACTCTACCCTCTCCATGAACAACTTTGTTTCTCAAACTGCCAGATCTTGCTACTATCACCTCCATCGTATAAGGCTGATCAGGAAGTATCTCTCCGTGGAAACAACTGCGAAACTCGTTCTCTCCTTCATAATGTCTCGCATTGACTATTGCAATTCATTCCTGTCTGTTCTTCCTGCCTCCACCATTCACATCCTACAGCGCATTCAAAACAATGCTGCACGCCTTATACTCAAAAAGAAAAAAGCTGACCACATATCTCCTCTCCTGGCACAACTTCACTGGCTCCCTGTATCAAAGCGCATACAGTACAAACTAGACACCATGTGCTACAAAAGCCTCAATAACGCAGCCCCGATTACCTGTCAAGCCTACTTGAGATCTATGTTCCCTCAAGTACCCTCCGCTCTGCCTCCGATCCTCTGACTTTTCGCTTTCCGCGCACTAAACTCAATACCTATGGTCCACGAGCCTTCTCTGTTTCTGGTCCACTCTCCTGGAACAAACTTCCTCTCTCAGTCCGTCAGCAAACTACTTTTGTCTCCTTCAAGACCGCTCTCAAAACTCACCTTTTCTCCTCTGCATAAAATCCTGACCTCACTCAATCCCCTCTGCAGCCTGTCTCCACTCGGAGGGGAATCACATTGTAATATTTAATTGTATATAATATGATCTCTATAATTTTTCATTGCTTTTATTCTTTCTCCCCTTTTATAGCGTGTGTGTTGTGGTGTGGTGGTGTATGTGTGTGTGGTGTGTTGTGTGGTGCGGGGTGTGTGTGCGTGCGTGCGTGTGTGTCTGTTTAGCGTTAGATTTGATTTATCAGATTTGCGCTATATAAATAAAATATTGTTGTATGTAAGTACAATGTCAACTTGGAGCAGTCCTAGTTTTATAGTTGTTTTATATAAAAGTAGATAACTTAGCCTATTTATCATGGGTGCGTTGCTGCGAGTATGTATAGAGGAAATATAAAGTAAGTGAAATCTATAAATAAAGAATGAAAGCAAAATCAGCATAACGTAAAAGGTAAAATATACACAAATAAATAAATAGTAATAAATACAAGGGTGTAACATGGAGAATATAGCGTGTAAAACTGTAGGCATGGCAGATGAAAAGAGGCTTAGATAAGGACAGAAAGACAAGCTTGAGGAAGTTAGGGCACAGAGTAGAGAAACAGATGAAAAGGAGGCTTTAGCTAAGGACAGGAAAGACAGCTTGAGGAAGTTAGGGCACAAGTGAGAACAGATGAAAAGGAGGCTTTAGCTAAGGACAGGAAAGACAGCTTGAGGAAGTTAGGGCACAGAATGAGAACAGATGAAAAGGAGGCTTTAGCTAAGGACAGGAAAGACAGCTTGAGGAAGTTAGGGCACAAAGTGAGAACAGATGAAAAGGAGGCTTTAGCTAAGGACAGGAAAGACAGCTTGAGGAAGTTAGGGCACAAAGTGAGAACAGATGAAAAGGAGGCTTTAGCTAAGGACAGGAAAGACAGCTTGAGGAAGTTAGGGCACAAAGTGAGAACAGATGAAAAGGAGGCTTTAGCTAAGGACAGGAAAGACAGCTTGAGGAAGTTAGGGCACAAAGTGAGAACAGATGAAAAGGAGGCTTTAGCTAAGGACAGGAAAGACAGCTTGAGGAAGTTAGGGCACAAAGTGAGAACAGATGAAAAGGAGGCTTTAGCTAAGGACAGGAAAGACAGCTTGAGGAAGTTAGGGCACAAAGTGAGAACAGATGAAAAGGAGGCTTTAGCTAAGGACAGGAAAGACAGCTTGAGGAAGTTAGGGCACAAAGTGAGAACATATGAAAAGGAGGCTTTAGCTAAGGACAGGAAAGACAGCTTGAGGAAGTTAGGGCACAAAGTGAGAACAGATGAAAAGGAGGCTTTAGCTAAGGACAGGAAAGACAGCTTGAGGAAGTTAGGGCACAAAGTGAGAACAGATGAAAAGGAGGCTTTAGCTAAGGACAGGAAAGACAGCTTGAGGAAGTTAGGGCACAAAGTGAGAACAGATGAAAAGGAGGCTTTAGCTAAGGACAGGAAAGACAGCTTGAGGAAGTTAGGGCACAAAGTGAGAACAGATGAAAAGGAGGCTTTAGCTAAGGACAGGAAAGACAGCTTGAGGAAGTTAGGGCACAAAGTGAGAACAGATGAAAAGGAGGCTTTAGCTAAGGACAGGAAAGACAGCTTGAGGAAGTTAGGGCACAAAGTGAGAACAGATGAAAAGGAGGCTTTAGCTAAGGACAGGAAAGACTGCTTGAGGAAGTTAGGGCACAAAGTGAGAACAGATGAAAAGGAGGCTTTAGCTAAGGACAGGAAAGACAGCTTGAGGAAGTTAGGGCACAGAGTGAGAACAGATGAAAAGGAGGCTTTAGCTGAGGACAGGAAAGACAGCTTGAGGAAGTTAGGGCACAGAATGAGAACAGAGGAAGATCTACCACATTATTTAAACAGGATACAGACAATAAGGGAATGGCCTCTCTGCATCATGTATACATGCAGCTGGGAAAAAAATATGCATCTGGAAGGGATGGCATTGGCTCAATTTATTACAGAGTCAGTCAGGAACGAAACTGAAGCAGGAGGAAGTGTATAATGCCATGCAGGCGCTAAAAGCAAAGATCGAGATGAGGCAATCAGAGGCTGAAGGTATGGCTCACGAAGCGGAGCGACAGCATATTAACCTAGAGCCATTGCATGACGACAAGGATGTAGATGTCTACATTGCTCATTTTGAACAGGTGGCAACGTTGTGCCATTGGAGCAAGCCGTCGTAGTCAACTAGGTTGATAGCACTGTTATGAGGGAAAGCAAGAGAAGCTGTCCTGAAATTGACGACAGAAGCACTGACAAGTTATAGTGAGGTCAAAAGAGCACCGCTCAGGCACTTCTGTCTGGATGCCGGGGCATATCGTCGTACGTTCCAACAAATGAGAAAGGAGCGATTAGAAACATTCAGCCAGTTGCTGGAAAGAATGAAGTCATGTTTCACCCTGTGGTGAATAGCAGCAGACAAAAACGAGAACAGTGCTGAAGACATCCGTGACCTGATGCTCCAAGAACAACTGTGCCAAATTTTGATGATTGATTTAGACACAGAAGTGAAGAGGTCCTAGATGAGGACAGCTCAGGACAGCAAGAGAGGCTACTAGCCTTGCGGAAGCTAAGAGAATGGGACGTAAAATCAGGGCAGAGAGGAAAGATAACCGTACACAACCACCTGAGATGATTCGTAATAAGGAGAGTGTAACCCAGCAATCAACTCAGGAGCAGAAATCTAAGAGCAGAAACCAACCAATCAGGGGTGAGACCAGGAAGCAACCTTCGAGGCAGCGTGAGCACAAGACGTGTTTCAAGTGCACAGAAGGCATACAGCCCGTTTCTGTCTAGAGCAACTCATGTTTTACGAGTAAAGGCCAAAGGGAAGGAGGATGACGACCAAGCAGTTACCACAGCCCTGTGCGTGTCTTGTGCCAGAAAAGAGTACACCCCAAGGTTCAAGGTCAGAGTAAATGGAATACCTACCAATGGACTGAGGGAGACGAGAGCTGTGTACACGGCAGTGGCAGAATATTTGGTATCCCTAGATGATTATACGGGGGAAACGTTGCCACTGGTGTTTGCTGAATTCAGATACTGACACCGTCTGCCACTGGCTGCTGTAGAAATTGAATCACCTTTCTACATGGGAAGAATGCTCATCTTAGTAATGAAAGACCTGTTGAAGACGTCTTTTTGCAATATGAGACAAATTTATACTTAGTGACTGGTTATGTTTTTATGAATTTTTTTTTAAAGATGAGATACACAGACACACATATAATTAATGCAGCCAAGATTGTTCCTTTGATAGACTGATACAAATTTTAGTATAAGATACAACCCCTATGGTAGGTACGATCGCGGAACCTGGCCAGCTTATTGGCTTTATGCAGACTTTATTAAGGCTTGTGCCATGATCATTTTAGGATCTTCTCCGTCACATGGCACTGGTGGCATCAGTGCACATGGAATTCATTCCAAGCTGGTGACGTCATCTTGAGAAAGTGAAACAGAAACTTCTTGTTCTTGTGCTGGAAATGAACTTTGTACCATAGAGCTTCACTGCAACCATCCTATATCACTAATGCAGTATGGGATTTGATATGGGCAATATAAGATAGCTATTTTGCTTCAGTGTTAATAAAACATAAGAGTTTACGATAAAAAAATCGTTTAGAGAGAGGTTTACTGAGATAATTATTATGAACATCCCATGTAAGTTTTTTTGTCAATGTAACACCAAGCACATTGTGGTCAAATCTTGTCATATATTTAAACCACCTTAAGTTAATTGGAGACGTAGTTTTGAGACTTGGTGTTTTGGGCGAGTTCTTATCGTCATTGATGTTGTCTTTGTAATATTGATCTACAATAATAATAATAATTAATTAATTAAATAATTACAATATTTATATAGCGCAAAATCTTGATAAAATCAAATCTAAGCGCTGAAACAGACACACGCGCACGCACGCACGCACGTCACACGCACACGACACACGCACACACACACACAACACAATACGCACACATACACACACACACACACACACACACACGCATGGCTACAAATGGGGAGAAAGAATAAAAGCAATAAAAGCAAGAATAAAAGCAATGGAAAACCACAGAGAGCACACCATACACAATCATATATTACAACAATGTGATTCCCCTCCGAGCGGAGACAGGCTGCAGGGGGGGGAGGGGGGGGGTTGAGTGAGGTTAGGATTTTATGCAGAGGAGAAAAGGTGAGTTTTGAGAGCGGACTTGAAGGAGACAAAAGTAGGTTGCTGACGGACTGAGAGAGGAAGTTTGTTCCAGGAGAGTGGACCAGAAACAGAGAAGGCTCGTGGACCATAGGTATTGAGCATAGTGCGTGGAAAGCGAAAAGTCAGAGGATCGGAGGTAGAGCGAGGGTACGTGAGGGAACATAGATCTCAAGTAGGCTTGACAGATTATCGGGGGCTGCGTTATTGAGGCTTTTGTAACACATGGTGTCTAGTTTGTACTGTATGCGCTTTGATACAGGAGAGCCAGTGAAGTTGTGCCAGGAGAGGAGATATGTGGTCAGCTTTTTTCTTTTTGAGTACAAGGCGTACAGCATTGTTTTGAATGCGCTGTAGGATGTGAAAGGTGGAGGCAGGAAGACCAGACAGGAGTGAATTGCAATAGTCAATGCGAGACATTATGAAGGAGAGAACGAGTTTTGCAGTTGTTTTGCAGATCTGCATATGGATTGCATTAAACCGTTCTGATACTTGCATTACCCATAATTGTAATATGTCTTGATTGTCAGAAATCTGTTTTCTAGACGTGTTTAGAGTAGTGTCGTCAGCAAGCATATGGCATTCAATAAAGTTTGATGTTATGTGTAAGAGTAAGTCAGTGGTGTAGATACAAGTATTAAGATTGAACATCGAGAGAGAGAGAGAGAGAGAGAGAGAGAGAGAGAGAGAGACAGAGACAGAGAGACAGAGACAGAGAGACAGAGAGACAGAGAGAGAGAGAGCACTTTGTTGTATTCAGCTTAGCTGTTTCAGCGTTGAAATAAGTATCATCATCATCATCATCAGGTGCCCTGCCGCATGGCGTTGGCAACCATGGACTTCCAACCATCTCTATCTCTCGTTGCCCCCAGCATCTCCCCCACCCTCCTCATCCCCAGCCACTCTGCAAGTCCGTCCAGCATTCTCTCCCTGGGTCTACCTGGTGCTCTCTTTCCCTCCAGCTTCCCCATAGTGACCAGGTGCTCCAAATCCCCCTTCCTCATAAAATGGCCTATAAATGTTGCTTGTCTTTTCCTAATCTTCCTTATGAATGATCTACTTGTGTCTGCCTCCATCAAGACTGTCTCGTTTGTTTTCTGCTGTCCATGGAACTCTCAACATTCTTCTGAGAAACCACATCTCGGCTGCCTCGATCCTGCTCTGGCTTTGTTTGCTGACTGTCCACGCCTCGCATCCGTACAACAGTATTGGTTCTATATAACATTCAAGGACTCTCTTCCTGGTGTTAATTGATAGGCATTTGTTGGTAAGAATGCTTGTCATCTTCTTGAATGCTGTTTTAGCTTGGCCGATTCTGCCAGCTATTTCCGATGTGCATCTGCCGTCTGATGAAATGACCGTTCCCAGGTATTTGAACTTATTAACCTGTGTCAAGGTTGTGCCATTTCCTGTTATTTTGCAGGAGGGGATTTCATGTTTTTTACTGATCACCATGACTTCAGTCTTCCTGCTGTTAAGTTCCAACCCCTTACCTTTGCTTTCTATTTCTAGTATATTCACAAGGTTTTGTAGGTCCCTTTCATATTCTGCAATTAGCACGGTGTCATCTGCGTACCGAATGTTGTTTATCATTTACCCTCCAACCTTTAATCCAGGGTCTTCTTCTAGGTTTCTCATGATGTATTTGCTATATAGTGAAAACAGATCTGGTGACAAAACACAACCCTGTCTGACTCCTCTTTTGATGTTTTGAAAAGAGCTTATATTGTTCTCTATTCTCATTGCAGCTGTTTGTTCCCAGTACATATTCCTGATTATTCGTAGATCTTTTCCATCAACACTGAGTCTCTCCAGTTGGTTGATCAATTCTTCACGCCGTACCCGATCGAAAGCCTTGGTATAGTCAACAAAGCATAAATACAAATACATATTCATCTCAATTGACCTCTCTATGATAGTTCTTAGGATGTATATGGCATTAATAGTTCCTTTCCATTCCACCAATCCACACTGTTCTTCTGCTATTTCTCTTTTGATTCTATTTCTCGTCCTCATCATGATTATTTTCAACAGAATTTTTGTTACATGACTCATCAAACTAATTGTGCAATGGAGTTTGCATTCTATAGCCCCTGTCTTCTTTGGAAGTGCAATGAAAATTGATTTTGACATATCTTTGGGGATTTTTCCAGTGTCATAAATTTCATTTAGGAGGACTGTTATCTTTTCTATGCCAAATTCCTCCAGGGCTTCAATCATCTCTGTAGTAATGTTGTCTGGTCCTGAGTCTTTTCCTGGTTTCATCTTTTTCAGTGCTGCTCTAACTTCATCTTTTATTATGGGTGGTCCTTCAAAGTTCTTTTTCATAATGTGTTCTTCGTTTCTGTCATCCTCAAAAAGGTCTTTAATGTACTCTCCCCATCTGTCCAGTATTTTGTCTTTTTCCATGATAAGCGTGCCATCTTTCGATATTAAGCAACCAGTTGATGTGCATGTATTTTTCCTGTGGACAATTTCTTCAATTCGTCTGTACATACCCCGAGGATCCATTCTGTGTCGTTCTTCTATCTCTTTGCATTTTGTGTTAGCCAAGTTTCCTTAGCTTCATTGCCTGATTTCTTTGTTTGTCTTCCTGTATATCTCCTCGTTTCTCTTTGCCTTCCTCCTTTCCTCCATCAGGCCCAAAATTTCATTAGTCATCCAGCTCTTTTTTGCTTTTCTATCTGCCTTAGGGATTTCTTCACAAGCTTCATTTATAGAACTTCTCAACTTTGTCCATTGTTCCTCACTGTCACCAACGTCTTCCAGAGCACTGAATTTGTTTTGAACATGTACATTAAATTTTTAACGTATCACCTGAAATAAGTATCACCTGAGAGAAATACCAATCTTGTTGCCGGGCTTGAGTGCAGGTACGTGATGTATTGCATGTGTACAAATGTATGGTGAATAACAGGTGAGGCCTGTCCACACAGGTGTAACAGTATGTCTGTACTTCTTCAGCTGCTCAGTCCTACCACATACAATATTCGTGCATCAAAATATTGCCAGGCCAGACAAAGAGCTGAAGCAGGAGACTATGAATAAAAGAGAGTGATAGAACCAATACGTTGTGCCACTCAACGCTCTCAGTGTGTCAGCACATAGTACAGAAAGTTTGGTCAGTCGTGGATTGGCTTGTACATCACACCCACAGTGCAGCCACCACATCCATTGGTGACGACAGGGCACAATAACCATGGTCACTTTATGAGACCTCTTTCATCATCATCAGTCCCGTAGTCTGGTTGACCGTTGGGGCACCATTGAAGATTTTGCAACCAACTTCCTCCACTCCTCACGGTCCTCAGCTTTCCGCAGAATGATATTCCATTCAAGGCCAGTCCACTCTCTGATATTGTCTTCCCATCTTTTTCTCTGTCTGCCTCTTCGTCTCCCTCCCTGAACTGTTCCCTGCAAGACGGTCTTGGCCAGTCCAGATGATCGTGTGACGTGCCCGTACCACCTCAGTTTGCGTCTTTTCACTGAGGTCAGGAGGTCTTCATACGGCCCGATGGCGTTTTCGATTCGGGTTTTCACTTCTTTATTGGTTATATGATCTATGTACGAGATACCAAGGAGTTTGCGGAAGCATCTCATCTCCATTGCCTGTATCCTTCTTTCAATGTCTGCTGTTATGGTCCATGTTTCGCATGCATACAAAAATATTGACATGACCAGGGAACGCATCAGTCTGATCTTGGAGCCGATTGCGATATTCTTGTCGTTCCAGATGACTTTTAGCTTGGTCATTGCAGCTGTGGTCTGTGCAATCCTGGAAAGTACCTCGGGCTTTGATCCTTCATCTGATACTATAGCTCCCAGATATTTAAATCTATGGACGGTCTCAAGTTTCTTGTTGTCTATGGTAATGTCAGTGCTGATGCCATTGGTATTATTTGTCATCAACTGGGTTTTCTCTGCACTGATCTGCATGCCATATGATGTGGAGGCCTCATCAAGATGTTTTATCAAGCTGACTAGCTCTTGCTCTTGCCCAGCTAGTCCGTCAATGTCGTCGGCAAAACGCAAGTTTGTGATTGTTCTACCTCCGATGCTGACTGTTCCCTCGTGGTCTTCAAGTGCGTCAGTCATTATTCTCTCTAAGAAGATGTTGAAGAGAGTGGGGGAGAGCAGGCATCCTTGGCGTACTCCAACTGTGGTTCGGAACCATTCGCCTATGTTGTTGTCATGGTAGACTGCACTGGTCGCCTTTTCGTAGAGGCATTGTATGGTTCTGATCAGGTTGGCATTGATGTTGTACAGCCTCATGGTTGCCCACAAGGCTGCGTGCCAAACTCTGTCGAATGCCTTCTTGAAGTCCACGAAGACGTGGTAAAGGCCTTGCTGGTGTTGCAGGTATTTCTCACAGAGCAATCTGAGGTTGAAAATTTGCTCTGTGGTACTTCTTCCTGGTCTGAAACCTGCCTGCTCTTCTTTTATTATCTCCTCAGCTTGTGGCTTCAGTCTACTCAGAAGGATTTTTAGCATGACCTTACTTGGATGGCTGATCAGGCTGATGGTACGGTAGTTTTGGCATAGTTGTAGGTTGCCTTTCTTCGGGAGAGTGATGATCAGGGACTGGGTCCAAGGTGTTGGCCACTCACCTGTCCGCCAGATCTTATTGCAGATGATGAGTAGCATATCTATCATGGCCTCTCCTCCTGCCGGGACCAGTTCTGAGGGAATGTTGTCCATTCCTGCCGACTTGCCTTTCTTCAATGATTTTACTGCAGCTTCAACTTCTTCTCGCACGATGGGGTAGCTGTCGTTGTTGGTTGGTGGAGGAACGTCTAGCACCTTGGGATCTCCTGTTGTTGTGTGTGTGTATAATTCGGAGCAGTACTCTGTCCACCTCTGCAGAATCTCTTGATCTTCTGTGAGACATTTCCCTGCTTTGTTCTGTATGGTAGTGGTTCTGCCTTGTTTTGAGCTTGCTAGTTCTTTCACAAGCTGGTAGGCTTTTTTGCTGTTATTTTTCTGCAGGTTTGCTTCGATATCTTGGCATTGTTCTTCAATCCATGTTTCCTTTGCTTTCCTCATGCCTTCTTTAACTTGTTGGTTGGCTTTTCTGTATAGTTTAGCACCTTCATCCGTACTCTTCTTTTGCTTTAGTTCTCTGCGTTTGTCGCTCAGCTTTAGTACTTCTTCCGTGACCCAGGGCATCTTTGTTGGTCGGTGTTTTCCAAGGATGTCGTTGGCTGCTTCGGTCACGGCAGTGTTGAAGTTGTTGATCAGAGTGTCTACTTCGGTGTCCATATTGTCAAGGACGAGGAGAGGAGCAAACTTCCCTCCTATCGTTGCTTGGAAGTTTTCAACTATGTTGGGGTCTTTGAGCTTCTCAAGATTGAACTTAATTCTTATGTTGCCCTGTTTCTTCATCCTCTGGAGGCGGAGTTTGAAGGTCATCATTACAAGCTCATGATCGCTTCCAATGTCGGCTCCTGGAAAGCTCCTGGTCTTTGCGATGTTAACACTTGACTGGAAGCGTCTTTGAACCATGATGTAGTCGATCTGACTGTGGTATTTTTCTCCTGGGCTGTGCCATGTCCAGCGTCTAGATGGTTTGTGTGGACCGAACGTGTTCACCACCCTCAGGTCGTTGTAACTGGCGAATTCTAGGAGCCTTAAACCTCTTTCGTTGGTCTCAGGGTTGCAGTATTGGCCACATATCCCTTTCCAGTTATTGTGTTCATCCTCTCCAATCTTCGCATTCCAGTCGCCCTGCACTATAATGATGTCTTTCTTTGGCGTCTGATCTACGATTTCCTGCAGTTGATCATAGAAATCTTCGACAGCCTCGTCATCATAGTCAGTTGTTGGGGCATAAGCTTGGATGACGGTGATGTTAAAAGGTGAAGCCTTAAGCCGAATAGTAATGAGTCTGCTAGAGACTGGTCGGCATCCCATGATGGCATTCACAGTGTCTTTGTGAATGAGGAATCCAACTCCATGTTCATGTTTGTCTTCACTGCCACTGAAGTAGAGTTTGTGGCCTTCTGGGGTAGACGTTTCTCCGAGGTTTTTCCATCGTACCTCACAGAGCCCAAGGACGTTCCATCGGTATCTCTTCATTTCATACGTTAGTTCTGCAACTTTTCCTGCTGCTCTCAGCGATCTCACATTCCAGGTGCCGATAGTAACATTTTTTCTTGTACGTAGGGATTTTGGTCCATCAGTCACATACTTTTCACCTCCGCCCTGATGGCCAGCGACGGAAGGCGCGGTCCTTGTTCCGGGCGACGACCGGGCCGGTATGGATTGAGTTGCGGTTGTAATCTTCATTTAGTGTGTCTTGGGCAATGTCGCATGGTGGAGCCCATCCCTCTCCATGCCAGACCACAGCCGACGTCCTCCATCTAGGTGGTTCGCCTTGGTCTTGAACACATAGCCGTTGAGTTCCTTGCGGAACTTCGTCCGCCTTGGCCGGTAACCTGCATCGTGGAGGTTATTCGCCCAGTGATGCAGTGTTAACATCACCCCCTCACATGGTTTGGCACGCCTGCTGAGGCGAGGTCCCGGGTGTGGCGCTTGGAGCCAGCACGTGAGAGATTTAGAGGATGGACGAGGACCAGTGATGCCCGTCCACCCTACCAGGTAGAGTGCAGCAGCCAGACATCAAAGGTACTACCTCTATCCAGAGCCCCCTACACCCCCTCTTTACCTTCTGCTAATGTCATCACCACTGCTGCTCTCACTTCTGTTCCAGCTATGGAACAACAACAGGAATAGCAGCAACAGCAGCAAAAGTAACACTAGCAAAAGAGTGAATGGCACACAAGACAATGTATAACACAGTACTCTCTGCTGTACAGCTGTCCCAGAGTTTATTGCTACTGATACATAGACAAAAATAACAACAGAAGATACAGTAAACCTGTACAACTGCTTTCAAAACGTAGACGGAGGAGGACTGACACACACGTCTGTTGTAACACCACGTCACAACGTCAGAACAGACCGACTGCAGTGAGCGGGATCAATAACAGTGCAACACAACCAGTCGGCTTTGTAATATACTGTGATTACTGCAATAAATCATGTGGTGAGTCACTGAGCACATTATCAGTGTTTCCTCTCCGACAACGAAAATAAACCATTCTCTACATTTTCATTATCATTCACGGTACGTTTAAAACATGTTTTCCAAAATCATAAATCATACATTAAATCTGACACACTCTCATGCCCGCACCCAATCACCCAATCACACACACACACACACACACACACACACACACACACCACACACACACACACACACACACACACACACACACACACACACACACACACACACACACACAC
>CM060312.1:94991395-95006395 GCA_030674185.1 Monoplex corrugatus | reverse complement strand
TTAGGGATCCCAGAATGGCACAAAGCACTGAACAGTACGGACCTACAAAATGTCACATGGATCTACTACCATGGATACGCTGGTGTTAAGGGAAATGAACGGACTGATAAACTTGCAGGCAATACCACTGCAACAACACTCCTCCATCTGGGAAAGTCTGAGGTTCTTAGATGCTTTAAATCCCGCCTTCGTGAACAAAATGTGAGTCATCATACCATCGAACGTCTTACCCAAAAAGGATTAGGTAGAGAAAGTGGCCGGAAATCTACTATGGAAGGAATAACGAGAGCTATCATTAATCAGACCAACATTGATATCATCTCAAAAGCAACACTGCACAGACTCTTACAGCTGGAATGGTAAGTGTTTGGGCTTTTCCTGAAACAGTGATAAAAGAAAAGAGAAGAAAAGGAAAAGACAACTGGAGCAAGCTTGCCAAATCATCTGCGTGTGTATGTGTTTGCGGGCTGTTTGTTGATTATTGTCCAGATATATCTGTAAGTTTATTATGATATAATAATAATAATAATAATTACAATATTTATATAGCGCAAAATCTTGATAAAATCAAATCTAAGCGCTGAAACACACACACACACACACGCACGCACGCACACACACGCACTCACGCACACACACACACACACACGCGCGCGCGCGCGCACACACACACACACAAGCACACGACTATAAATGGGGAGAAAGAATAAAAGCAATGGAAAATTATAGAGAGCATATTATATACAATTATATATTACAATGTGATTCCCCTCCGAGTGGAGACAGGCTGCAAAGGGGATTGAGTGAGGTCAGGATTTTATGCAGAGGAGAAAAGGTGAGTTTTGAGAGCGGACTTGAAGGAGACAAAAGTAGGTTGCTGACGGACTGAGAGAGGAAGTTTGTTCCAGGAGAGCGGACCAGAAACAGAGAAGGCTCGTGGACCATAGGTATTGAGCATAGTGCGTGGAAAGCGAAAAGTCAGAGGATCGGAGGCAGAGTGGAGGGTACGTGAGGGAACATAGATCTCAAGTAGGCTTGACAGGTAATCGGGGGCTGCGTTATTGAGGCTTTTGTAGCACATGGTGTCTAGTTTGTACAGTATGCGCTTTGATACAGGGAGCCAGTGAAGTTGTGCCAGGAGAGGAGATATGTGATCCGCTTTTTTCTTTTTGAGTACAAGGCGTGCAGCATTGTTTTGAATGCGCTGTAGGATGTGAGTGGTGGAGGCAGGAAGACCAGACAGGAGTGAATTGCAATAGTCAATGCGAGACATTATGAAGGAGAGAACGAGTTTTGCAGTTGTTTCCACAGAGAGATACTTCCAGATCAGGCTTATACGATGGAGATGATAGTAGCAAGATCTGGCAGTTTGAGAAACAAAGTTGTTCATGGAGAGGGTAGAGTCAATGCAGACACCAAGGTTTTTAGCTGAATCAGAAATTGGGACTGATGTGTTACATAATGGAGAGAAAGAGGAGGCAGCTGAGAAAGTTTCTGACGGGTGCCAATGAGGATAGCTTCTGTCTTGTCATCATTTAGCTGAAGTTTGTTGTATGTCATCCAATTTTTAATGTCCGAGTAACACTCTGTGGTGCGAGTCAGGAGGCGCTGTATATTGTCAGGTGAGTCACTGTCCTGAAGTTGGGTATCATCAGCATAGAAGTGGTGTTTTATAGAGTGGGAGTTGATGATGGTGGACAGGGGGGAGGTGTAAAGAGTGAAAAGAACAGGGCCAAGGACAGATCCTTGTGGAACACCACAGGTCAGGTATGCAGGTTGAGAGTAAGTGCCATTGATGAGAACAGTTTGTTTTCTGTTTGATAGATATGAAGTGAACCAGGAGAGAGCAATGTCAGAGATGCCAAAAGTATGATGAAGTCTAGAAAGGAGAATACCATGATCACTGGTATCAAAGGCTGCAGACAGATCAAGGAGTGTGAGGAGAGAGACTTTGCCAGTATCAGTTGCAAGGAGGAGATTGTTGAGAATGTGTAGTAGGGCAGTTTTAGTGCTATGGCACTGGTGGTAGGCTGACTGGAAAGGATTGAGGAGATTGTTGGCAGACAGGTGAGAGTTCAGTTGGTTGAGGACAACTTTTTCAAGCAGTTTTGACAAGAAAGAGAGATTAGAGATAAGCCGGTAGTTTTTCAGTTCATTTGGGTCTAAATTGTATTTCTTGAGGAGAGGGTGAACAATAGCAGACTTGAAAGAATCTGGGACAGTTCCAGTTTGGAGAGAAGTGTTGATGATGTCAGTGATGAATGGGAGGAGCGAATGGAGACAGTCAGAGTAGAGAGAACCTGGAAGAGGATCCAGTTCGTATGTATGTATGTGTGTTACCTCTTTGCTGTTGTTGTTGCTGTTGTTGTCGTTGTTGTTGTTGCTACTGCTGCTGTTGTTACTGCTGTTGTTGTTGGCCATCATGCCATGTGGATATGGGTGTGTATGTATGCATGTATGCGTGTATGTCTGTATGCAGGCATGTGGGTATATGCATGTATTCACTGTTATTTGTTATTTCCATCTCTTACCTGTTTACTTATTTACACACTCCTTTTTTTTGCATTTATTTATTCACCTATTTACGTATATACTTACTTACTTCTTACTTGCTTACTTACTTATGGACTTACTTATATATGGTCGACTATCGTGGTCGATAAAGTCCAAACTAGCACTTTACTTGTGTACCCTCTTGTGGCATCTCAGAGCAAAGCCTGATGCACACAGGCGGCTGCATACTGGACACACAATGGAACGCTCTGCAGAGTTGGTTCTAGCCTGTATTGCTGCACGCTTTTCCATTTGACTGCTTCGTCTTTCATTTTCATAAGCTTCTGTTCTCTTGGAAATAGCTCCATTCAGACCTGTTTGTGGCCATGATTTCCCACTGTTCTTCATCAATATCACATTTCTAGAGGGATTTTTTCAGGGTGTCTTTGTAGCGAAGCTTTGGCCGTCCTCTTGGTCAATGGCCCTTTGTTAGTTCACCGTAGAAGAGCTGCTTTGGAAGCCTGTTATCCTGCATGCGCACGAGATGTCCAGACCATCTTAGCTGAGACTCTGTTAGCAGTGCATCTATGCTTGGCATATGGACTTGCAAAAGTACATCCAGGATTGAGACTCTGTTGTACCATTTGATGTTTAAGATGCGTTGGAGGCAGCGCGGGTAAAAATGATCTAGAAGCTTGACATACCTACGGTACATGTAGAGCATTCAGGACTCGCATCCATACAGCAATGCAGTCAGGACTACTGCTCTGTATACTGCGCACTTCGTCTCCAGTTTCAAGTCCCTTTCGTTCCATACTCGCTTGTGGAGTCTGCCATAGGAAGCAGTTGCCCTAGTGATGTGGTTGGATACCTGCCTATCGAGACTGTTGGAAGAGGAGAGACTGCCACCAAGATAGGTGAAGGAGTTAACGTTTATTTCCGGCATGTTTGCTGTTGATCCTTTTACAGTTAGAAACATGACTTCAGTCTTTGTATTGCTTATGGTGAGTCCAAAGCGCTTAATGGCTGCATACAAAGAATCTGTAAGTCTTTGAAGGTTATCCTCTGAGTGGGCAACGATAGCACAGTCATCTGTATACTGGAGGTCACGAGCAAGTGATTTAGTGACTTTCATCTTTGCCTTCAGGCACTGAATATTGAAGATACCTCCATCTGCCCTGTATGTGATTTGGATGCCTGGATCTGAATCTTTAAGGCAGAGAGAATCATCATGCTGAAAAGGAAGCTGATGAATGTTGGAGCAAGAACGCATCCCTGCTTGACTCCGTTATTGACAGGAACTCATCATCTTCACTGCCGTTGACTAATATCTTGAGTTCATGCCACCGTGAAAGCATCTGGTTATTTTTACCGTCTTGGGAGGATTCTAATTCGGGGAGGTATGTTCCACAATCCTGGGCGTGACTCTGTGTCAAACGCCTTAGTGAGATCAACAAAGAGGGGGATATAGAGATCCGTATTCTATTCCTTACATTTCTCTTGGATCTGTCTTGCAGCGAATAGTATGCCAACTGTCCCTCTGTTCTTGGGAAAACTGCACTGGTTTTCTGGTACTGTCTCATCAAGAAAATGGGTATTCAACCTGTTCAAGATGACCTTGCAGAGGATCTTGACCGCAATGCTCAAAAGAGAGATCCCACATTAGTTGTCACAGCTACACTTGTCACCTTTGCCTTTGTACAGGTGCACTATTCTGGTATCTTTCAGATCTTGGGGTAAACAACCATCTTCCCAGCACGTACAGAAGAACTCAGTAAACTTCCGTATCAGCGGCTGACAACCTTCTTTAAAAACTTGGAATACCATCGGAGCCTGCTGATTTACCACAATGCAACTCTGCAATTGCTTCTGTCACCTTTTTCTCCGTGAATGGGTCGTCAAGTTCCATATGTGGGGGTCATGCTGGGATTTCTTCAATGACACAAGGTCAATCGACGAGGGCCTGTCCATGAGCTGCTCAAAGTGTTCTGACCATCACTAATTTATCGCCTTATTATCTGTGAAGAGCTCGCCCTGCAGGTTCCTTTTGAGGACGTCTATCGTCTCTTTGGCGGCGGTGTCAATTTCATTTTTTAATTGGACCCAATTTTCTTCTCTCTCTCCTTTGGTGAAGGCAACTTGCTCTAGACCCTTTGAGAGTTCATTCAGGGTCATTGATTTCCCGAAATCCAGTTTTTTGAAGGTTTCTTGCCCTGGGGCCATCTTTTTCTTCGCACTGGAGGTTCACCTTTGATCTGAGGAGAGGGTGGCACCTCTCTTTGTTCTGGTGATATGAAAGTCACGCAGATCACGTTGTCGGCAGATGATGAAATCTATTTGACGCCAATGCTTCGATCTTGGATACATCCATGTGGTTTTGTAAGCATCGTTCAGTTGGAAGAATGTATTTGTGATTGAGAGATTGTAATGGGAGCATAGTGAAAGCAGAAGTTTGCAATGTGAGTTCTCATGACCGATGCCATGCTGACCAATAATGCCAGCCCATGCTGTATGATTTGAGCCGATTCTCGGGTTGAAATCCCCCAGTATGATGAACTTATTACCTGCAGGTTCTGTACACTGTGTACAACTTCATCAAGCTGTTGGTAGAAAGCTTCATCTTGGTTTGTCATGGTGGGGGAATAGACACTTACCAAACTAACATATAAATTGTCTGACAAGGGGAACCTCATAGTCATTATTCTGTTGTTGATGCCCTGGGACTGACTCAAGCTGAGAGACGAGAGTGGTTCTTATTGCGAAGCCAACACCTGCCTCCCTTTCAGCTTTGCGACCTGACCAATATATAGTATATCCTGATCCAACCTCGCTTAATTGACCCTTGTCTAAAAATCTTATCTCGCTGAGAGCAGCAATATCAACTTTGTACCTTTGGAACTCTTGTGTTACCAAGGCTGTTCTTCGTTCTGGTCGGTTGGCCTCTTTTCTATCTAGGAGAGTACAGACATTCCAAACAGCAACAATCAAGGGCTTAGTGGTCCGTTTCCATCGGCGGTAGCCTGTCTGAACCCAGAGATTCTTAGCACCCTCTGCTCCTTTCCCTGTCTGCCCACTACCTTGAGCAGTGGTTCCAGAGCTGCTGAGGACTGAGGGCCATTGTTTTCGTGTGTCTGTCATGTTTGTGACGAGGGTTGGCATTAGGTGCCATGCGCCTATGTAAGTTGCTGTTATATATAAATGCAAAATACACAAGTGTGTTCCAAATATACACACTTTCCAAAGAATGCTAAACCAGAGATTCAAAATTGAACAATATAATGTCAAAATAAACTTTCGCTTGTCCTTTCTTAATGCTCAGTGGAACAACTATAGATCAATGTTCCCTGTGTAAAAAACAGACTTTCTTCATGACATGTTTCTTAAACATTGATGTACATAATGAAATCATCATTGATTATAATATTGTTTTCTATGTTTTGTAGGCTATAGGTTTTCTTTTCTTTTTTTTATATGAATTGAAATTATTATTATTTGTTTTTGTTTTGTTTTGTTAGTACAGTGTCTGTTGATGTCTATTCCTGTTAAAAAATGAATAAAAAAAGGTGAAAAAAAAGTTGCTGTTGTTTGCGCAGAGTCTCAGCAACTCTCTCCACCTGCCTCCACAAGTCCAGGGCAAACCGAGGTAAGACAGTTGTTCTCATAAGAGACACAGACTGCTGACCAGTAGATGGCAAGTCGTAGCATATGGACAAAACCACAAGCAGTGCTCTGTGGCAGTGCCCTTTATGCAGTATGCGTCTGCGGGATTTTCTGTCTGGGTTTACTCCCATAGCCTTTCCCCACCCAAGGGGTAACCCACAAGGCAACGGAGACAGGCACAGGTCGTATAGTCTACTGTCATACTGTAGCAGAGACTTCGCTCTGACCTGACATACTTACATGTATTTACCTACTTACTTACTTACTTTATTTCTTACTTACTTATTAATTATCTATTTCCTCTTTTCTTTCCTCGGAAGAGAACGACAGACTGCGGGCCTAGGATTAAGAACATATTGTCTACACCTTGTTGATAGACGGCTATGGCTTTTGCATTGACTTTGGGAGATCTTTCCATCATGTGAGACGAGTTTATACAGAATAACTAGTTGTGTTGTGATTCAGACCTTGAATTATTTATTTATTTACTTATATATATTTTTCTTTTTTGAAGATAAGCTACACATACACATGTCAGTTACATGTAACCAAGATCATTCCACTGATAGGCTGATACAATACCAGTATGAAATATAGCCCAGGTAAAACATAGGCTAGGGAGGGCTTCAGGACCTGGCCAGTTCATGGGTTTATGTGCAGGCTTAAAAAGGCTTGTACCATGATCACCATACACATGGCACCTGTGACGTTAGTGCGTGTGGAATTCGATCTGAACGGGGAGATGTCGTCTTGAGAAACTGAAACTGGAACTGAAAAGCTTCATGAGGTTTGTCATCTCATCGTGGTCAGGAAGTTTATGTGTCTCAAACACTCTGAGAGTGATTTTGGAGACAGGTTTGTCACCCAAGTAAGACAGGTCGAAGGATAGAGGCCTGATACAGAGCGATCTCTTGGTCCTGCAGATTGTGTCTGGGTACTGGGCAAACAACTCGGTCCTGTAAAGCGTGCTTTTTATAGAAACCACACCAACAAAACGCCTACACTCCCCAAGGAGTCTTCAGAAATATTTCAAATCAGTCAAGAGTTTGTTAAAGAAGACTGCACATCTTTTAAAGAAATATTCCCTGGTAATAACACATCCAGTGTGGTCAGTGACGAAAAAAAACTTATCCGCTTTTACTCCACATCAACATGATCTTGGGTTTCGTTTTGTTCTGCAAGCCTTTGTCTTCTTTTTTTTATCAGTAGACCACGTGGAATTACGCATAGTTTGTATGTTTTAAGTTTGTGATACTACAAAAGCTGAGGTTTGAGTTAGAAATCTATGGATACATTGTGTAGAGAATGTAAGCTTGAAAGTGTTTTAATCCCCTTGTCTATACAGTGTCATACTGCAGGAAAAGTGGAATCCTGGAAGACTCTCATAGAGGAAGCTATTTGATCCCAGGAAAAACTGGAATTGCCACCCTTGTACAAAGTGGAATATGTTCACCTTCATCTCAGCAAAATCTTATGTTTTCATCAACAATGTAGGAAGCCTTGTATTGCTTATGTCAGAGCGTTATTATTTGTGAGGAAACAATGAACTGTTGTGGCTTTGGTATATTATCTTAGATAATGGTCAGGCAACGTACACTCTTATTATCTACATTATTTATTTTTCAAAATATTCTCATTGTTTTCCTTGACCATACGAAGTGTTGAGATGATATCAAATGGTAGTAGGACAAAGCAGAATCACACTTTTCAGTTTGCACATGACAGATGATATCAGTTTTTTTTGCAGGACAAACTAAAATGCCTCCTTACACAAGCATCAACTTTTTCCAAGATTGTGCGCACATTTTATGTGGTAAGAGAGTATGGAAAACACCCTCATTATTTTTTTTGTAGTGTATGGACCACAAATATGGTTATGAAGCCTGGACATGCTGAAAAGCAGATCAAAATAAATCGAAGTAGCGGAGATGTTGGTCTGCAGGTGGCTTCTTCGAAATTAATGGACCAATGAAAGAACAAATAAAATTAGTATGAACGAGCTTGCAGTTCAATGTCAACTGCTGGCAAACATCAATACAAGAAAAATGAGATACATTGGCCATGCAACCCGCAACATCAACACAACCCTAATGACAACAGTTTTACAAGAAAAATGAGACACATTGGCCATGCAACTCGCAACATCAACACAACCCTAATGACAACAGTTTTACAAGGAAAAGTCGAGGCCAAAAGAAATCAGGGTAGACCACCCATGTCTTAAATGAACAACGTCACCACCATCAGCGGTTTGAAGGTATACAAAGTAGCACAGAAAAGTCAAGACCATAGTAAATGGAGGAGAGTTGTTGTGGCGTCTATTGGTGTGGGGTCTGCCATCGAACTGATGAGACTGACGGGTGACGGGTCACATCACAATCACTAGCACTTGGTCCAGCTGCAGAAAGCTGGCAAGGGCAGGATGGAGCAGACATGTTTAAGGAACCTTTCGTTATAGAAACTTCTGTGGGTGTTCTAGTCAGTATTCTATAAGTGTTCCAAATGTGTTTTACGAATGTTGTGAGTGCGTTCCAAAGCTGCTGCATGGCTGCTCCTAGGCTGTTTTGCCATTCTTGGGTTTACTGAAGGTGTTTTACGGGCGAAATTGGATGTTCTGGGGGTGTTATGGGACGTTCAAGGATTGTTTTAGGAAGGTTGCAGGGCTGTCTCCTGGAGACTGGGAACAATTTGAAGTATTGCATCACAGACCACACCAGAATACACTTATAACATCTATAAACCACCGCTTGGACAATCATGGAAGACCTCTAGAGAATCCCTAGAGCACCCTGAGGCACCCACAGAACACCCTTCAGCACCCTAAACACCATGTAAGTCATCCTAGAACATCATGGAGCATCCCTAGAACACCTTGGAAGGCAACCCTGGAACATCACAGTATACGTTTTGAACACAACACTCGTATCCTTGGAATGATGTCTCTGGCAGAAAACAGAGGGCAACGAACACAGTTACACACATGAGATGACAGCAATAAATTCAGTAGATGAACCAATACTGTCAGTGTCGTTACTTGCACTGTACATTACTTTTCTATCCATGCCATTATAAGACGTAGTTGTTTATTCTTCCTTTGAGGAATGAAAAGAAACAAACCTAACCAGAGAAAGGTTTTGAAGAACATCCTGGAATCACTGGAACAGCTCTAGAAGTCCACTTGAACACATCACATTCCCAGAAAACATTCAGGGATGCTCCCCTCCTTATCCTCAGACACTACTGGAACACGCCAACCCCACCCCACCCTCATCATCATCATCATCATCATTATCAAGTGCCTTGCCACATGGCTTTGGCGATCATGGCCCTTCATATGCATCTGTTCCTTGTTGCCACAAGCACATCTTCCACCCTCTCTGTCCTCAGCCACTCTGCAAGTCCGTCCAATATTTTTTCCCTGGTGTTCCTGGTGCTCTTTTTCCCTCCAGCTTTCCTGCTGTGACAAAGTGTTCCAATTCCCCTTTCCTCATAAAATGGCCTATAAATGTTGCCTGTCTTTTCCTAATCTTCCTTGTGAATGATTTTCTTGTGTCTGCCTCCATCAAGACTGTCTCGTTTGTTTTCTTTGCTGTCCATGAAACTCCCAACATTCTTCTTAGAAACTACATCTCGGCTGCCGCAGTCTTGTTCTGGCTTTGCTTGTTGACTGTCCACGTCTCACAAACGTATAACATTATCGATTCTTGATAATATTCAAGAACTGATGTTAATTGATAGGCATTTGTTGGTAAGAAGGCTTTTCATCTTCTTTAATGCTGTTTTGGCTTGGCCAATTCTGCTGGCTATTTCTGATGTGCATCTGCCGTCTGGTGAAATGAGCGTTCCCAGATATTTAAACTTATCAACTTGTCTCAAATTGTGCCACTTGCTGTTGTTTTGCATGAGGGGATTTCATGTTTTTTACTGATTATCATGACTTCAGTTCACCCTAGAACACCATAACCAGATCCTTTAATACATCTTTGCACATAACTACAAACATAAGGCTATCCAATCCCCATCCAGAATACACTGAATTCCCTCAGAACAATCCTTGAATCCCACAACAATCTCATCACCGTCCTTATAATCAAACATGTAGTGGCCTAGAGATCACTACAATTATTACAAATGTAGTACATGTATCTAAAACATTCAAATGCCAGATCGCAAATAGTGATGATGATGGACTCTCCATCGATCCAATAGATGAGTAGGCATACTGGTCTTTAGCACCCAGTGCGGATTCTCATGTACGATAGAAGACCAGTACTGTAAGCACATGTCCTTCTACAATCACCGCATGGAAAAGATGTTTGTGGCCATGAGTTCTGTTTTCACCTGTCCTTTTTCTGTTGAACAGCAACTTTCCATACAGTTCAAATATAATTCTGCCCTGTGTGCGCTGCTGCCGCCAACATTCTCTCTTGCGAGTAACGTTTTCCTAGTTGGCAGTGTTGATGTCAAAGCTGATGAGAGGCGCCTTCAAAACATCCTTGTATCGTTTAAGTGGTCTTCTTTAGTCACAAGTGTTCTAACTTCAAGTCTCTGTATATGAGTGTCTCTTTTGGATGAAGTTTTTCCTTACAGACAACGTGTCATGTCCAGCAAAGTCAGCAGTAGATTCGCAGACATTCAATGATCGGCAAGCGGCACCTCTTCAGAACTTATAGACTGGAAACTCGAACTTGGCACATGTTATTGTGGATTTTGTGCAGACATCTTTGGTGGAATATTCCAGATTTGTTGAACTCTTCCAGATATTGAATATTGTTGGTAGACAGTTGACGTCACCCAGCAGTCCAGTGTGACGCTCAGGACTTCTGTTTGTACTCCAACAGTAATTTTGAAAAGAGACATGCCATGGTGCTGCCTCAACTTCATGGCCAGCCTTCGAAAGGGATCGGTTTTCCAAAGGCAGAGCAGCTTTTGGAGATGCACAGCTTCACCTCTGCATCAAGAAGTCCATAGCTGCTCACTGTATCACAAAAGTAGCAGAATTTGTCTCAGTTTGAATTCCTGGTTGTAGATGACAATGTAAGGACTGTGTGGTCATTTTCAGAGAGCACTTTCCGCAGGACAAGTTTGACCACTTTCACCTTGGTTTGAGGTCTCTATAGTTTAAAGAATTTTTAGTTTGAGTGGAATTGGATATACACCGTTTGCCAAGGTCTCTAAACATGTATCAATCAGCTTTAATGCAAAGAGAATGGGGATGACTGTGGGTATAGATGCATTCCTGTTTCACTGTTCACTCAACTCTGCACTGGGAAAAGTTCATTTGCCTTCCCATTTTCTTGTACCCTTACAAGCATATATCATTATTAATAGAAATAGTCAGTGAGACAAGTTTCCGAGGGTAGGGTAACCAAACTTCCATGGTATCTCCAGCAGGCCATTCTGATCAATGATATCAAATGCTTTGGTCAGATCTATGAACACTACACAGAGCTCCTGGTTTTGATCATGACACTTGATCTGCGGCTGATGGATGGCAACCACCATGTCAGCTGTGCCTCTTCCACCATGAAAACCTTTGATGAGACTCAGTAATGACGGGCTTAGTTCTATGGGTCATGACTCTTTAAAGGATGATTCTGGCAAGGATTTTTCTCTGAATGCACAAGCAAAATATCCCACAATCAGTATCTCGCGCAGTCTTATTGCCTTTTCTATTAAACATCTGTTGTAGTCATGGCATCCTTAAAATGTTGAGGCACTTCTTCCTTCTGTCATATAGATTGGTACAGAGTTGCCAGCTTTCTAGGTACAGAACTCCATTCCTGGAGACAACTACTGTAATTCTGTCAGCTCATGGATCCTTCCCAGGCGTTCTTTGCATCAGAGCTTTTCACAGTGCCGGCACTAGAGAGTGGATTTGCATTTGATTCCTTTACTGGCACCTTTTCCTTTACAGGAAAGCTGGAGTGACAGAGAACACCAGGTAGACCCAGAAAAAAATGTTGAACAGACTTGCAGGGTGGCTGAGGACAGAGAGGGTGGAAGATGTGCTTGCAGCAACAAGGGATAGATGCATATGGAGGGTCATGATCGCCAACGCCATGGGGCCAATAATAATAAATAATAATTACAATATTTATATAGCGCAAAATCTTAATAGAAATCAAATCTAAGCGCTGAACATATACATACACACGCGCACACACACACGCACACAACACACACACACACACACACAGGGCTATAAATGGGGAAAAAGAAGAAAAGCAATGGAAAATTATAGAGAGCATATTATATACAAATATATATTACAATGTGATTCCACTCCGAGCGGAGACAGGCTACTGAGGGGGATGAGTGAGGTCAGGATTTCATGCAGAGGAGAAAAGGTGAGTTTTGAGAGCGGACTTGAAGGAGACAAAAGTAGGTTGCTGGCGGACTGAGAGAGGAAGTTTGTTCCAGGAGAGTGGACCAGAAACAGAGAAGGCTCGTGGACCGTGGGTATTGAGCTTAGTGCGTGGAAAGCGAAAATTTAGAGGATCGGAGGCAGAGCGGAGGGTACGTGAAGGAAGATAGATCTCAAGTAGGCTTGACAGGTAATTGAGGGCTGCGTTATTGAGGCTTTTGTAGCACATGGTGTCTACTTTGTTCTGTATGCGCTTTGATACAGGGAGCCAGTGAAGTTGTGCCAGGAGAGGAGAAATGTGGTCAGCTTTTTTCTTTTTGAGTACAAGGCGTGCAGCATTGTTTTGAATGCGATGTAGGATGTGAATGGTGGAGGCAGGAAGACCAGACAGGAGTGAATTGCAATAGTCAATGCGAGACATTATGAAGGAGAGAACGAGTTTTGCAGTTGTTTCAATAGAGAGATACTTCCTGATCAGGATTATACGGTGGAGGTGATAGTAGCAAGATCTGGCAAAGTTGTTCATGGAGAGGGTAGAGTCAATGCAGACACCAAGGTTTTTAGCTGAATCAAAATTGGGACTGATGTGTTACATAATGAGAGAGAAAGAGGGGGCAGCTGAGAAAGTTTCTGACGGGTGCCAATGAGGATAGCTTCTGTCTTGTCGTCATTAAGCTGGAGTTTATTGTATGTCATCCAGTTCTTAATGTCCGAGTAGCACTCAGTGGTGCGAGTCAACAGGCGCTGTACATTGTCAGGTGAGTCACTGTCTTGAAGTTGGGTGTCATCAGCATAGATGTGGTGTTTTATAGAGTGGGAGTTGATGATAGTGGACAGGGTGGAGGTGTAAAGAGTGAAAAGAACAGGGCCAAAGGACAGACCCTTTTGGGGAACACCACGGGGTCAGGTATGCGGGTTGAAGTAAGGGGCCATTGATGAGAACATTTTGTTTTCTGTTTATAGATATGAAGTGAACCAGGAAGAGCAGTGTCAAGATGCCAAAAGTATGTTTGGATCTAAAAGGAGTTACCTGATCAATGGTATCAAAGGCTGCAAAAAGTTTAAGGAGTGTGAAGAGAGAAAATTTGCCAGAAATCATTTTTTTTGCAAGGAGGAATTGCTGAGAATGTGTAGTAGGGCAGTTTCAGTGCTATGGCCTGGCAGTGGGCTGTTTGGGAAAGGATTGGGGAGTTTTTTGGGCAACAGGTAGAGTTCATTTGGGTTAGGAAAAACTTTTTCAAGCAGTTTTGACAAGAAAAAGAGATTAGAAAAAGCCGGTATTTTTTCATTCTTTTGGGGCTAAATTGTATTTCTTGGGGAAGGGTGAACAATAGAAAGATTTAAAAAAATTTCCGGGGATTTTTTCCAGTTTGAAGAAAGTTTTGATGTTGTCAGTGATAAAAGGGAGGAAGTAGGGAGACAGTCAGAGTGGGAGGGGAACCGGAAGGGGATCCAGTTCGCAGGTTTTGAACGACAGGGATCTATTGTGTTGAAAATTTCTTCTTGTGAGACTGGGGAAAAAGTAGAAAAAGGGGTGTGCCGAGAAGGAAGGGTCAGGTGGGGATGGTTGAAAGGGGGTCCTATCAAGCTTGTCACGAAGAGTTTTTATTTTTGGGGGTAAAATACTTGGAGAATACGATGGGAGTTCTTTATGTGTGGGGTTTTTCCCTTTGGGGGAGGTAAATCTTTTTGTGTGCCCAAAAGGGGAAAGATTCATGGTTGTTTAAAAAGGGTTTTTTTAAGAAGAGGGATTTTGGGTTTTTTTTTTGGAAAAAACTTGTTTTTTGCAGAAACGTTAGGGGGGTACTTTTTTTCTTGAGGCTTGGAAAAGTTGCCTATAACAGTGAGTTTTTGGGTTTGCGCCAGAGGAAATCTGCTCTGGGGGGCGGGCACGTTTTGCACAGGAATCTCAGAGTAGCCGGGGTAGGGGGGGGGTCAGGTAAAAGAAGGGGTTTTAGCTGGAGCATGAGTGTCCAGAAGATGGTGGAGAGTATTAAATTCACGGGAAGGTTATGTGACTTTTCCCGGGAAAAGGGAGGGGAAACATCAATGAAAAAGTGGGGGGGTCGATAGTTTTAAATTTTAGATTGCGGGCGATCACTGGCGCTGGTACGGGAAGGAGGGAATGTCAAGAAAACGAGAATTGCAGATTTGGGCGATGGAAGGGGTGAAGTTAGACGGGGAAAAAACTAAGCAATTGTCAGTAATGAATTGTGGTGATCACGAAAATTTAAACCAGTCCCAAAGTGTGACCTTTTTGGTGGGGTTGGGTTTTAGAAAAAGTTTTTGTCATATTTTGATTGGACAGGGGAGTTTTTTGATATGTCTTTTGTCATAACGGTGAGTGTTGCATAGTGGAAATTGATGTCACCAAATGAGAGATTTCCAGGGAAGAGGGAGTTTTGGTCGAGTAGTTGGTCAAAGTCAAAAGAGAAATGTGGATGTGGTTTATTTTTTGGAGAGCTAGGGGGAGTCGATAG
>CM060312.1:94969169-94991295 GCA_030674185.1 Monoplex corrugatus | reverse complement strand
TTGGGCAATTGTCTGTGTCAACCTTGTTGAGTGTGTGTAGTGTAGAGTTGGGCAATTGTCTGTGTCAGCCCTGCTGTGTGTGTAGTGTAGTATTGGGTAATTGTCTGTGTCAATCTTGTTTTTTTGTGTCCATTAGATTTAATAAAACTTACAGATGAAATTCGTTTTCTGATATGTTGTCCTGATCTCTCCAATCTTAGATAACAATCTTCTCCTTCTTCTTTGTTTGTTTGTTTGTTTTTTGTTTCTTTCTTTGTTTCTTTCTTTCTTTTCCCTGAACTCTGTGAAGAGTCATTTGAGCGCTGCACTTAATAAGAATTGTTTGCCACATTCCTCCAGCTCTGTCGGCTGTTTGTCAAAGCCTAGTTCCCTGCAAATGGTTTTTGTCAATTCTCCTTTACGGTATATAGAGTTTAGGGGCGAGACACTTGCTTGATCCTTTATTTATATTTGTTTATTCACCTACTGCCTCACTTCTTATTCACTTACTCACTCACTCACGTACTTACATGCTTACAGTTTTAATTCACTTACTTACATACCTATCTCATCATCATCATCAGGTGCCTTGCGCATGGCATTGGCGATCATGGACTTCCACCTGTCTCTATCTTTTGTTGCCTCAAGCATCTCCTCCACCTTCCCTGCCCCCAGCCACTCTGCAAGTCCGTCTAGTATTTTCTCCCTGGGTCTACCTGGAGCTCTCTTTCCCTCCAGCTTTCCCGTTGTAACCAGGTGCTCCAAATCCCCTTTCCCCATAAATGGCCTATAAATGTTGCCTGTCTTTTCCTAATCTTCCTTATGAATGATCTACTTGTGTCTGCCTCCATCAAGACTGTCTCGTTTGTTTTCTTTGCTGTCCATGGAACTCTCAACATTCTTCTTAGAAACCACATCTCGGCTGCTTCAATCTTGTTCTCGCTTTGCTTGTTGACTGTCCACGCCTCACAACTGTACAACATTATTGGTTCTATTATAACATTCAAGAACTCTCTTCCTGATGCTAATTGATAGGCATTTGTTGGTAAGGATGCTTTCCATCTTCTTGAATGCTGTTTTGGCCTGGCCGATTCTGCCGGCTATTTCTGATATGCATCTGCCGTCTGATGAAATGATCGTTCCCAGGTATTTAAATTTATCAACCTGTCTCAAGGTTGTGCCATTTGCTGTTATTTTGGGGATTTCATGTTTTTTACTGATCACCATGACTTCAGTCTTCCTGCTGTTTAGTTCCAACCCCTTACCTGTGCTTTCTATTTCTAGTACATTCACAAGGTTTTGTAGGTCCCTTTCACTTTCTGCAATTAGCACGGTGTCATCTGCGTATCGAATGTTGTTTATCATTTTTCCTCCAACCTTTCATCTAGGGTCTTCCTCTAGGTTTCTCATGATGTTTTTGCTGTAAAGTGAAAACAGATCTGGTGACAAAACACAACCCGTCTGACTCCTTTTGATGTTTTGGAAAGACTTTTTATCGTTTTTTATTCTCATTGCAGCTGTTTGTTCCCAATACATATTTCTGATTATTCGTAGATCTTTTCCATCAACATTGAGTCTCTCCAGTTGGTTGATCAATTCTTCATGTCTTACCCGATCGAAAGCATTGGTATTATCCACAAAGCATAAATGCAAATCCTTATTCATCTCGATTGACCTCTCTATGATAGTTCTTAGAATGTATATGGCATTAATATTCCTTTCCATTCCACAAATCCACACTGTTCTTCTGCTATTTCTCTTTTGATTCTATTCCTTGTCCTCATCATGATTATTCTTAGCAGGATTTTTGTTACATGATTCATGAAACTGATTTTGCGATGGAGTTCGCATTCTATAGTCCCCGTCTTCTTTGGAAGTGCAATGAAAATCGATTTTGATATATCTTTGGGGATTTTTCCAGTGTCGTAAATTTCATTTAGGAGGAATGTTATTTTTTCTATGCCAAATTCCTCCAGTGCTTCAATCATCTCTGTAGTAATGTTGTCTGGTCCTGGGGCTTTTCCTGGTTTCATCTTTTTCAGTGCTGCTCTAACTTCATCTTTTATTTTGGGTGGTCCTTCAAAGCTCTTATTGTATAACATGTTTCTGTCATCCTCAAAAAGGTCTTTAATGTACTCTCCCCACCTGTCTAATATTTTGTCTTTTTCTATGATAAGCGTGCCATCTTTTGATTTTAAGCAACCAGTTGATGTGCATGTATTTTTCCTATGGACAATTTCTTCGATTCGTCTGTACATACCCTGATGATCCGTTTTGTGTTGGCCTTCTATTTCCTTGCATTTTTTTCAGCCAAACTTCCTTAGCTTCATCGCACCTATTCCTGATTTCTTTGTTTATCTTCCTGTATATCTCCTAGTTTCTCTTTGCCTTCTTCCTTTCCTCCATCATCCAGTTCTTTTTTGCTTTTCTATCTACCTCAGGGATTTCTTCACAAGCTTCATTTATCGAATTTCTCAACTTTGTATATTGTTCCTCACTGTCACCAATGTCTTCCAGAGCACTGAATTTGTTTTGAACATGTACATGTACATTAAATGTTTTACGTATCACTTCATCTGTCTTTAAGAGACCAAGATTTAGTTTGATGTTGCTTTTGGTCTGTTTTCTTTTCCTTAATTTCAGCCTAAATTTTCCCATTAAAAGATTGTGGTCACTGTTGCAGTCTGCTCCTCGAAGTGTTTTTGCTGACAGTAAAGAATTTCTAAATCTTTTAATAATCAGGGTGTAGTCAATCTGATTTTTGGCACTATCTCCTGAACTCATCCAAGTCCATCCTCCCCCACTAGGCTGCTCAAACCAGGTGTTTCCCACCATGAACTCATTCATCCGTGCCTATTCCACAAGTTTCCCTCCCTTTCATTTTGCGTACCAAGGCCATGGGGTCCAACTATATTTTCCACCCTATCCCATCCCACCCTAGCACCAAAATCTCCCATTATTACTGTAATTTCTTGTGATTTACATTGGGCCTTGGCCATCTCTAATACTTTGTAGAAGTTGTCGATGTCTTCCCGAGTACTTGTAGATCCAGTGCATACACCAGAATGATGCTGATATCAAATGGTTTGCCTCCCAATTTGACCAGCAAAATTCTGTCGGACACAGCCCAGCATCCCTTAACTGCTTTCGACCTGTCTTTGTCCATCATGATGCCTACTCCTCTTTCATGTGAGTTACCACCAGAGTATATCATTGTGTATTCCCCCGATGCCATCATGCCTACCCCCCTCCATCTCACTTCCCCCAGTCCTAAAATACCAACGTTAAGCCTTTCCATCTCTATTTTGATATTGTCTGATTTTCCCTTCTGCAACAGTGTTCTGATGTTCCATGTTGCTATGATTAAAAAAACATGGTCTTCATCTAGTTGATAGACAGCTGAGCATTCGGGCATTGAATTGGGGGGGGGGGGGGGGGTCTGTCATGTGAAACGAGTTTATGCAGAATAGGTACTTGTGTTGCGATTCAGACTTTTATTTATTTATTTACTTTATATGTTTGTTCTTTTTTGAAGGTAAGATACACACATACACTTGTCATTTACATGTAACCAAGATTATTTCTGCGGTAGGCTATAAAATATCAGTATAAAATGTAGACTAGGTAAAACGTAGTCTAGGTAGGGCCTCAGGACCTGGCCAGCTCATGGGTTAATGTGCAGCTTAAGGCTTGTGCCATGATTGCCTTACACATGGCACCTGTGACGTTAGTGCACATGGAATTAGTTCCGACCGCTGAGACGTCATCTTGAGAAACTGAAATTGAAATTGAAGCCAGAGTTTCTTGCTGCTGGGAAAGTGATTTGGAAAAGAAATGCAGTGTACTGACTTTAGAACTTGACGTAAGAATGACAGATGTTGACTGTGGTCAAGACTCAAAAGTGGAAGCTGGGTATCTTGTCCAGTAGTACGGTTATCTGTCTTGGACTTTGGAGTTTGGAGTTTGTTCATGAGCAATCCATCGTACTCGGACAATTTGATGTGCACTGTAATCAGTCTGCTAGAGATTATCTCGCAGACTCCTTGAGCTCTACGCAACACTCTATGTGCTGGAAACGTTTTCAAATAAGGAATGGGGTGAGTTACGAGGGTGAGTCAAAAAGTATTTGCCTTTTTATTTATATCAGACGAAGTTTTTGATAAAAATTACTTGAAATGTTGCTCAGTTACAAATGATTATAACTGTTAAGGACTGAAATATTTTGTTTGGTATGTTTCCGGTTCATAGACTCGTGAGGAAAATTCAAAATGGCTGCCCCCTTAGAGCTGCGTCAAAAACAAAGAGCAGTGATTGAATTCCTTGTTGCTGAGGGGTAAACCCCTGTGAACATTCACAGACGATTGCAGAATGTGTATAAGGAAAATATTTAGATTATAGCAATATTCGCAGGTGGATCTGTCGTCTGAATGATGAAAAGGTGGGAACTCCGAGTGTAGCCGATAAACCCCATTCTGGCCGTCCGTCCACTTCTGTGAATCCTGCCAATAAAGCAAAAGCAGATGCTCTGAATTAGAGAAGATAGGGGCATAACTCTTGAGGAATTGGCAGAAAACCTTGAAGTGAGCCATGGAAGTGCTTATAACATTGTTGAATCACTTGGGTTTTCAAAAGCGTGTGCCCGTTGGGTACCGAAAGAGCTCACTACCGAACGCAAGACTGACAGGGTCAACACTTCCACTGAACTTCTTGAACAAAGTCAAAGAGACAACACCTTCTTTGGAAGGCTCGTTACTGGTGATGAAACATGGATTCACCATTATGAGCCGGAATCAAAGAGGCAGTCAATGGAATGGTGCCACCCTACGTCACCAAACCGAAAAAATTCAAGACGGAAAAATCAGCTGGAAAAATCATGGCGACTGTCTTTTGGGATACTCAAGGTGTCGTTCTGGTTGATTTCTTGCCAAGAGGAGAAACAATAAACTCTGAGGCATACATTAAGACCCTGACGAGGCTGAAAGCAAGAATCCGACGAGTGAGACCCAACTTGCAAATCGGTAATGTCCTCCTTCTGCATGATAATGCTCGACCACACACAAGCATCAGGACAAGGGAGACAATTGCCTCATTCGGGTTGGACAACTTTACCGCATCCTCCATACTCACCAGACTTAGCGCCTTCAGACTATCATCTCTTCGGGCCCCATGAAAGAGGGTTTGAGAGGCAAACATTACGCCAGTGTCGAGGAAGTGAAAACTGCAAAGAAGACGTGGCTCCAAGCACAGTCAACAGAATTTTACGAGGCAGGGATACATCCCCTCATTCGAAGATGGAACATTGGTATTGAGAGAAATGGTGACTATGTTGAGAAGTAGGGATGTGATCCCCAGAGGACCAGCTTCATTTTGATGTATGATACATGTTCCTGTGTCGGTAATTGTTCCTGTACTGAAGAAAAAGGCATTACTTTGTGACTCACCCTCGTTGGATAGGACCTACGAAAGCACTAAGCTGACACCACCAGAATGATTGAAGTATTAAGATGGGCAGTGAACAGGCCTTGGTCTGTGATAAACCAAATCAACAATAAAAACAAATCACACAACGACATATGCACTAGAAAAATAAACTAGAGTTCCCTGCCTTGGACTATGTTCAAACAAACAAATAAAATAAACAGTAAAACACTATCAAGACTACCCAGTTCTACACACCAGTATTCATTGCTTGGTAGACGAACTGAAGCTACTCATTGTAAGGGGTAACAAGTGAATTGATATGGTGAAGATAATAGCCATCTTACTATTTAGGATAAAGGTGAAGACAGAATGAGATGACTAATTACTGACAGTCAGGTGTGCTCTGAACATGACATGTGGATACCTAACATTACAACACAATATAATCAAAGGTTTTATCGTGTGCACCCAAAGCTGATGTATGGCTGATTGGTGTGAACACTTTGCTGCTTGCTGTTGCAAGGGAACGATCAATGAGGATTGCTTGAGACAAAAACGTTTTGCTCTGTCGAACTAACTCCAGTGGCTAGCGAGACACACCCTGTCAAGATTGCTCTGAAGATGACGAAACAAGTCCCTTGAGAAGAGTATAAGTGCTCATTCTAGCAGTGTACTATAAAATGGGTCCTTTGGCCTAAAGAACAGGTGACACTGTAGATTTTGTTCTCATTCTGAAAACAAGGGATTTTGTTTTGAGGGGAGACGGGGGCGCGGTGGGCGTTTGTTTTTGTTTCATTTTTGTTGATATCTCTCGACTGAGTTATTATACCGCTGATAGAATGAGTGACAAAGTGTTACATTCCTATGCAGACATATAGGACTTCACTAACAAAAGAATCTAAATGGCAGAATTTGGCCCAAATGCGTTGTGTGCTACCCAGGCACTTATGTAGTTTTTGTGTGCGCCGTGTTTAGATGAGACAGCTACAGTCACTACAGGCCTGAGTTTGGAGTTTTGGCTTGTTCAAGGGAGATTTACCTTTCTCTGACAATGCCATATGCGCTCCACCCAGATCTGCCAGTAGTAAGCGGGCAAACCCCTTGAGGCTGCAAGAAATCCTATGGTTTGACAAGGTCTTGAAATGAGGAGGGGAACGGGAAACGGGATCTGTGAGACCACCAGAATGACTGGAGCATGAAGATGGCCAGTGAACAAGACAATTTTTTGTTGCTGTGTGGGATTGAACTCGACACATCAGATCTTCAGGGCTCCATCAGAACAGCCAACCAGCCCGCGTTATCATCACTACAACATCAGTGATGCTGACAATACTTGGCTCTTAAACTAAACCTCTCTCTCGCTTCTCTCTCGGTATCTCCCATTTGCAAATGTACAGTTGACCATCCCATTTTTCTGTGCATTGGAAATCAGGCTGTTCTGCACACCTCCCCCAACACTACGTTCAGTGATTGGTCACAACACTAGTTCTACCCCTAACCCTCACCCTTTTAAGGGTTTTGTGTACCGAATGCATCAATGAAATCTTGTGGTGGGAGTTATATGGAACGGCTAAATCATGGAAAAGACACGCAAGGTGAAAAGGAAGAAATGTCTTCCAACTATTTCAGTTCATTTTATTTTTTTTCTGGAAGAAGAGGGCAGAAAATTTGACTGTAAAGAAAATAGTTGTCTCACTTTTTACAGGGTTGTTGTTCTTCTTTTTCTTCTTCTTGCTGCTGCTGCTGCTTCTGCTGCTGTTGTTGATGTTGTTGTTATTGTTTGCGTTCCTATTGTATTTCTTCCCCCTCTCTTCTTTAAACTGTCTCTTGGTCTCTCTGTATCTGTCTGTCTCCCTCTCCCTCCCTCTACCCCCCCTCTCTCTCTCACACACACATTCACTCACACACTCTCATTCTCTCACTCGCTCTCACTCTCTCTCCCTCTCCTATCTCTCTCACTCTCTTTCTCTCTCTGGTTTCTAGTCAATAACTTTTACCGTTGGAAAACAAAACATCATTATCCTTGTCATTGTCTGTCTGTCTGTCTGTCCGTCTGTCTCTCTTAAATGATAAAATTTCTCCCCTCCTATCAAAGGACTTTATTCTAAATATGAACAAAAACATTGACTAGATCAACCGGCCAGCTTCTGATGCATGATCTTAATCTTATCACAGATGTTTGACTGTGGCATCCTGTAGGGCTCAGTTGTTTTATAATACACCAGGCAACCTACTTTGATATATTTGCAAAATATTCTGTATGGACATATGGAAAGAAGGCAACACACTTAAATAATTGATGTGAGAATTTTTCTATTTAAAATGTAGGTTTTGTGGTTAAGTAAAAATGATTTGTTGTTGTTGTTGTTGTTGTTGTTATAATCTGAAGTGGAACGAGCATGCTTTAACATGGAAACATTATTATTATCATCATCATCAACATCATTATGACGTTGTAACAGTTTCTCTTTTCATACAAAAATTACTGAGCAAAATCCTGATTTTGTTCTTCTGGAAGTAACCTTCAGAAAGCATCAGATGAATGATCACTGGCAGAGTGTTACAACAGAGAAAAGAAAATGTACAGATTGTCACAAGTTTTAGAGAGAGTACCGTTCTCTCGCCTTCTTCGCAAGGTGAAGACTTCAAGCACTTCTTTTATTTATTTGACCTTCACATTGGCGCAAGCGCCCACGGGAATGCCAGGAGCTCTTTCATATAAATAGTACCCCTACCTTCTATAAATACTGTGCAATAAATTCCCTCTTTTCTGTCACGCTCGTTGTTTCTACCTTGTCCCTTGGCTTTGTATCATCACTGCCTATATTTCCTGCCTTTCTGGTTCATTCACCTGTATGTATTCTATAACGCCTTCTTCTCTTAAAGATTGATAATTGGGTACATGCTTTAAGCGTGTTTTTAAATTCTAAGGAAATGTGATGTGAAGACCCAATTTTGGAAATTTAAGCATGTTTATATATGTTTTAGTGTCCTTAGTTACGCTTACATTTGTAGTCAGGTTTGTTTTACTTTATCTACCCCCCTTCTGATTGTGAATTGCACTGAATGGTCAACACCAGGGGCATATCCTTAGATTATGTGCACGAATACATTGATATGCGTACTTAGTTTTTTTGTTCAGGAATTTTTTTTCAAAGAGGTATTGCATACATTTGGAGATGGTGATAGATATAATATGGCTCTAAACAGTCAGCTGGGTTTTAAACAATAAGAAAAGCATTGGCGCCACGACTTCCAAATTTGTGCATTCGCAACTCTTCGACGGTCAACACCTTCGATATATGCTGCTGAAGATTCATCCATAAACACCTGAGAAAATCTTGCTGACCCATTTTGTCACAGATGCACAAACTTATTTTTCTTAGTTGTTTTATGAAACAATTACCCTTTCATTATTTTTTTCAAAACGCACACAACACACAACACACACACACACACACACACACACACACACACACACACACACACACACACACACCACACAATCACACGCACACGCAACACGCACACGCACACGCACACACACACGCGCACACATGCACGTACGCACACACACACATACACACACATATGTATGTACACACACACACATCACAGTGTCTCTAGCAGTTGTGGATCTGTGTCCTCGTCCGGATAGTGTCGATGTAAATTATCGTCTGTATCAGCTGCAAGCTGAAAGCTACACCACTACCACTACCACCGCCATCAATACCACCACCATCCACCATTACCCGCATCACCACCACCACCATCACTACCACCATCACCACCACCACCATCACTACCACCATCACCACCACCACCATCACTACCACATCACCACCACCACCATCCACCATTACCCGCATCACCACCACCACCATCACTACCGCCATCACCACCACCACCATCCAACCATTACCCGCATCACCACCACCACCACCACCATCACCACCACCACCACCACCATCACCACCACCACCACCACCACCATCACCACCACAACTATCACCACACCACCACTACCACCACAACCATCACTACTCCATCATCATCACCATCACCCCCCCCCCAGTACCATCACCACCCCCAGTACCATCACCATCATCTTCCCGATGGCCGTATGCCATCAATCTTCACGTAACGTGACTCTGTGTGTGTGTGTGTGTGTGTGTGTGTGTGTGTGTGTGTGTGTGGTGATGCGTGCGTGTGTGTGTGTGTGTGTGGTGTGTGTGTGTGTGTGTGTGTGCGTGCGCGTGCGATACAGAGAGAGAGAGAGAGAGAGAGAGAGAGAGACAGACAGACAGACAGACAGACAGACAGCACACAAACAGACAGACAGACAGAAAAGTCACAGAGCAAGTCAGACACAAAGAAAGACAGAAAGGAAGAAAAATAAAGGCAGACAGAATGACAGGGAAACATTTCAAGAGAATAAGACTGACAAAGTGAATGTAATATGGAACCGATAATGTTATACGGTTGTGAGGCGTGGACAGTCAACACGCAAAGCCACAACAAGATCGAGGCAGCCGAGATGTGGTTTCTATGAAGAATGTTGAGAGTTCCACGGACAGCAAAGACAACAAACGAGATTGTCTTGATGGAGGCACACACAAGAAGATCATTGATAAGGAAGATTAGGAAAAGACAGGCAACATTTATAGGCCATTTTATGAGGAAAGGGTAATCAGAGTACCTGGTTACAACAGGAAAGCTGGAGGGGAAGAGAACACCAGGTAGACCCAGAGAGAAAATATTGGACGGTCTTTCAGGGTGGCTGAGGACAGAGAGGGTGGAAGATGTGCTTGTGGCGACAAGGGATAGATATATACATGATGGCCAATGCCATGTGGCAGGGCACATGCTGATGATGATGACAGTGAGAGGGACATACAGACAAAAGAAGACAGAGACAGAGTGACATGGAAAGAGAGAGAGAGAGAGAGAGAGAGAGAGAGAGAGAGAGAGAGAGAGAGAGAAAGCGAGGGAAAGAGAGAAAGAAATAAAGAGAGAGAAAACGGATAGACAGAGACAGGCAGAGACAGAGAGAGAGCGAGGGAGAGATGGAGAAAGAGAGAGGGAGACACAGAGAGAGACAGAGAGAGAGAGAGACAGAGAGAGAAAGAGAGGAAGGGAGAGAGACAGACAAAACAGAGAGAGACAAAGATAAAGATAGAAAGAGATAGATAGATAGATAGATAGATAGAGAGAGAGAGAGAGAGAGAAAAAAAGAGAGAGAGAGAGAGAAACACAGATACATAGAAAGAGAGACAGACAGAGGGAGGAAAGACAAGAAAGAGAGGGTGGTGACAGAAAGAGAGACAGACAGACAGACAGACAGACAGACAGAGAGACAAACAAACACAGTCAGAGAGAAACAGGGAGAGAGCGACACAAAAGAGAGAAAGCGACATCATCATCACTACCATTACCACTCTCCGAAGTAGCTGTGTGGGAGGCAGACAAGGAGTTGGAGGGAAGGGAAAGCAGAAGAAGACTGGATGAGAGATAGGGTGTCAGGGGGCGGGGTTTGGGGAACGGGGTGGGGAGCGGGGATGGGAAGCTAGAAGCTAAAAAAAACCTCAAAAGACACGGGTTTAGAAAAATAGGTTGACTTCTGTCAGTTTCTGTTTTAGACATTTCTTTGTGTGTGTGTGAGGAAGGAGGGCGTGAGGGAGAGGAATAAGAAATACAAATAACTTTATCATTCAAGGACAGTAGCATTAGGTCCCAATGGAGCTATCTTATTGCTAGTGCTGGTTAATCAACACATAGCAGTTTACATATAACCTCTTACAGATACATATAACATTTTACAGCTAGTCGCTGTTACTCGACACCTGAAGGGATAAAATGAAATGTATTACTTAAAACTAAACAACAAAACACAAATGAACTGTAAAAACATTACAGATATAAATACAAAGGGAAAAAAGAAAGGAAAGGAAGCATAAATAAAATAAACAAAATACAGAAACAAACAGGGAGGGGGGGGGGGGTGTAGTGGTAGTTATGACGAAATGGCCGTCTGTATAAATGTCTGAGGAATATTCATGCAGAAAAACATCCGTGCATTTCAGGCTTCAAATAAATTACAAATACGTCTTTGTATTCATGAGATTAATACATGTGAAAACAATTACTGATGGAGAGAGCGTGGTGATACGATTGGCGACAATGACATTGCCAATGACACATCATTTTCCAGCAGTAAAAGGTTTTAGATAAAAGCCATTTTTCAAATTTATTGTTGGTAATGCACAGATCTGCCAAGAACTGAAAATACTGAAAAAAGAAGTACATCAATTAATCAGTAACAAAGACATAATGCACAAGGAAATAAGAGAATCATAGCATTTGCTGTCATTTGAGAGAAATACAAGAAGAGAGGTGTGTAGAAAACAGTCAGTGTCTATAAATGGAGGGCGATGAGGCGGAACAGGGACCTATGAAAACACTACACTGACACCACCAGAATGACTGGAGCATTAAGATGGACAGTGAACAGGACAGTTTTAATGTTACAGACTGGGATTGAACTTGAGACATCAGATCTTGAGTCCAGGGCTCTATTACAAGAGCCAATAAGCATGGCGTGTTTGAGAAAGACAAGAGTCAGAAACTGAACGAGTAAGACCGACAGAAACAGACACGGGGAAGACACTCACATACACAGAGAAGAGACGTAAAGTCAGATATACACACTCTTTTTTTCGATCATTACAAAGAAATCAATTATTTCTTACACAGAAATCTGTGATTCTCCCCCCTGCGAAATTAACCTGAGTAGTCGGATTACAACACACACATACACACACACACACACACACACACACACACACACACACACACACACACACACACACACACAACACATACACTCACCACACACGCACACACACACACACATACACACACACATACACACACACACACACACACACGCACACACACACACACACACACACGCACTCAAAACATCCTTGTATCGTTTAAGTGACCTTCACTAGTCACAGTGATCTAACTTCAAGTCTCTGTATATGAGTGTCTCTTTCGGATGTAGTTTTTCCGTACAGACAACGTATCCTGTGCAACAAAGCCAGCAGCAGACGAGCAGACAATAATCGGCAAGCCGCACCTCTTCACAACTTGTAGACGGGACACTCGAACTTGCCACGTGTTATTGTAGGTCTTGTGCAGACATCTTTGATGGAACTCTCTGGGTGAAGTTTTTGCCATGATCTTATTGATCTTATAGTACGTATTACTTAGTGGCTATGGGCGCCAATTGTTTGGTCTGTTTCGTAGTAGGTTGTGTTCAAACATGTTATCGCCATTCTTTCTGTTGTTGTTACTGTGTCCTATCTTTCCTGCTCTTCTGTCTGTAGTATCAAGAAGTTACTCACTGACTGAATGCAGATAGTCTGCCTATAATGTCTAGTGAAATCCTGGACATAAAGATTTGGTTTCTAGTGGATTTTACTCGGTTTTTAGTGTCTGTCCTGATATGGATTCATACAACATGAAACACGTCTAGCAGTCAACTTCTGGATATATTTATATGCTGCTTTCTGGGGACATAAAAACGTTAACAATAACGACAATGGTAGCTTACTGATTGAGACCAGTCTTTGTTAATAAGGTCACACTTCGAATTTCCACCCTCCTCTGTCTCCAATGGGATTTTCAGCGATGCTCTGAATGTAAAGTTTACAATACTTGGGTGTTTGCACTGAGCCTACAGAAAAGACTTATCTGTGTGTAAGAAGACATGAGCCCTGTCAAGGAATCTACTCAGTAGGGGGAAACATTGATTTCAAAACCTATGAAATGCCCCAACCCTGGGCAACTGATCCTATGCCCTGGAGAAGGATCCTCATCCAGATGCTGAGGCAGGTCTACAAGTATTCAGTTACTGCACCTGTGGAACTACACGCGTCAGCAGACGAGAGAGACGGTATAGGGTTGCACGCTTCCTCTACACTTTGAAAATGATTTAAGCTGGTTAAGCATACAAGCCAGCTACAACAACGAAGTAATCAACTATCAGCTCTGTCAAAGACCTGCAGTGATGGAGAAGTGGTAACAGTGACAGATAGAGGATGCACGAAAGTGGCTGTGGGATGATGGGCGTCCAACGGAGATCTGAGGCAGACATGGTGTTAGTATTCTCTCGCAATGACAGAGAAGGCCTTTAAAGGGACAACACTGCTTTCCCTAAATGTGGAAGGGGACAAAGATAAAACACACACCCACTCACCCAAAAAACCCTGCCTCCTACATATCAGGCAGATAGCTTCGTCTACATAGTCATCCACTACTGTGGTTAAAGCTAGCAAGAAAACAAAATCCACAAAAAGAAGGGGAAAGAAAGCACTTTGAACTATGGATGGACAGAGATGATAGACAAGATCGGTGCACAGCATTAATCTTTAGGATGTTGGATTACTATAAGATCAATACAGTTGCCCGAAGTGGACCAGACTAGCAGATGAGACCCAGATCAATTAAGATATAGGACACTAGACTTTCTACTGCATTGGAAAACCCAAAGATGCTCCTCTTGTGTACATGTACCATTGGCACCAAGCTCACAATGATGCTAGAAAGCCCATCCCCTGGTATCAATAATCATGCTATTCAATCGCTCCATATTGCTGACAAATTCAGCATTTTATGACGCCAGGCTGATAATTTAAAACACTGCTGAACAGCTAGTCTACAAGATCTGATAAAGGCACTGTGTCACTCCCCAAGGTGCTACAAAGGAATCTAATGCAAATCCACTCTCCAGTGCCGACATTCTGAAAAGCCCTGATGCAAATCTCGCCTGGGGAGGATCCATGAGCTGACAGAGTCCCAGCAGTTGTCTACAGGAATGGGAGTTCTGTGCCTAGAAAGCTGGCAACTCTGTACCAGTCTATATGGCAGAAGGAAGAAATGCCTCAACATTTTAAGGATGCTATGATTACAACACATGTTTCATACAAAAGGGAACAAGACTGCATGAGATAATGATTGTGGGATATTTTGCTTGTGCATTCTGAGAAAACTCCTTGCCAGAATCATCCTTTACAGAGTCACGACCCATAGAACTGAGCCCGTCATTACTGAGTCTCATCAATGGTTTTCATGGTGGAAGGGACACAGTTGACATGGTGGTTGCCATCCATCAGCCGCAGATCAAGTGTCGTGATCAAAACCAGGAGCTCCGCATAGTGTACAAAATTACTTTTGAAATACAAACAGAAGTCCTGAGCACCCAACAGTATTTCTGCGAGAACTCGACTATCTACCAACAATATTCAATATGTGGAAGAGTTCCATCAAAGATGTCTGCACAAGACCTACATGCTTGATTATAAGGACGGTGAAGAGATTGTTGTGGGATTCCAGGGTTGTTCTGAGGATATTCAGTGTATTCTGGATGTGGTTTGGATAGCCTTATGTTTGTAGTTATGTGCAAAGATGTATTAAAGGATCTGTTTATGGTGTTCTAGGGTGGGGGTAGGGGTGGGGTTGTTGTGTTCCAGTAGTGTCTGAGGAGAAAGAGGGGGAGCATCCCTGACTGTTTTCAGTGATTTCTGATGTGTTCAAGAGAAGTTCTAGAGCTGTTCCAGTGGTTCCAGGGTGTTCTCTTTTTTTCATTTTTTTTCAAAACCATTCTCCACTTGTTTTTGTTTCTTTTCATTCTTCAAATGAAGAGTAAACAACTACGACTGATAATGGCTTGGCTAGAAAAGTAATGCACAGTGCAAGTAACACCACTGACAGTATTGGTTCATCTATTGAATTTATTGCTGTCATCTCATGTCTGTAATTGTGTTCGTTGCCCTCTGTTTTCTGCCAGACATCATTCCAAGGATGCGAGTGTTGTGTTCAAAACGTATACTGTGATGTTCCAGGGCTGCCTTCCAAGGTGTTCTAGGGATGCTCCATGATGTTCTACGATGACTTACATGGTGTTTAGGGTGCTGAAGAGTGTTCTGTGGGTGCCTCAGGGTGCTCTAGGGATTCTCTAGAGGTCTTCCATGATTGGCCAAGCGGAGGTTTATAGATGTTATAACTGTATTCAGGTGTGGTCTGTGATGCAATACTTCAAATTGTTCCCAGTCTCCAAGAGACAGCCCTGCAACCTTCCTAAAACAATCCTTGAACGTCCCATAACACCCCCAGAACATCCAACTACGTCCGTAAAACACCTTCAGTAAACCCAAGAATGGCAGAACAGCCTAGGAGCATCCATGCAGCAGCTCTGGAACACACCCATAATATTCGTAAACACACTTGGAACACTTATAGAATACTGACTAGAACACCCACAGAAGTTTCTATAACGAAAGGTTGCTTAAACATGTCTGCTCCATCCTGCCTTTGCCAGCTTTCTGCAGCTGGACCAAGTGCCAGTGATTTGTGATGTGACCCGTCGCCCATCAGTGTCATCAGTTCGATGGCAGCCCCCACACCAGTAGACGCCACAACTCTCCTCCATTTACTATGGTCTTGACTTTTCTGTGCTACTTTGTATACCTTCAAACCGCTGATGATGGTGACGTTGTTCATTTAAGACATGGGTGGTCTACCCTGATTTCTTTTGGCCTCGACTTTTCCTTGTAAAACTGTTGTCATTAGGGTTGTGTTGATGTTGCGGGTTGCATGGCCAATGTGTCTCATTTTTCTTGTAAAACTGTTGTCATTAGGGTTGTGTTGATGTTGCGAGTTGCATGGCCAATGTATCTCAATTGTCTTTTTTTGTTAAAATACTTAGTTGTCATTAGGGTTGTGTTGATGTTGCGGGTTGCATGGCCAATGTATCTCATTTTTCTTGTAAAACTGTTGTCATTAGGGTTGTGTTGATGTTGCGGGTTGCATGGCCAATGTATCTCATTTTTCTTGTAAAACTGTTGTCATTAGGGTTGTGTTGATGTTGCGGGTTGCATGGCCAATGTGATCTCATTTTTCTTGTAAAACTGTTGTCATTAGGGTTGTGTTGATGTTGCGGGTTGCATGGCCAATGTATCTCATTTTCCTTGTAAAACTTTGTCATTAGGGTTGTGTTGATGTTGCGGGTTGCATGGCCAATGTATCTCATTTTTCTTGTAAAACTGTTGTCATTAGGGTTGTGTTGATGTTGCGGTTGCATGGCCAATGTATCTCATTTTTCTTGTAAAACTGTTGTCATTAGGGTTGTGTTGATGTTGCGGGTTGCATGGCCAATGTATCTCATTTTTCTTGTACTGATGTTTGCCAGCAGTTGACATTGAACTGCAAGCTCGTTCATACTAATTTTATTTGTTCTTTCATTGGTCCATTCAATTTGAAGAAGCCATCGTTTAGACCAAATTCTCTGCTACTTCGATTTTGTTTTTATCTGCCATTCTTCTGTTCTTTCAACTCTAAGTACATTCGATAGCAGATGACACTGTGCTAATTGCAGAAAATGAAAGGGGCCCACAAAACCTTGTGAATATACTAGAAATAGAAAGCAAAGGTAAGAACTTGGAACTAAACAGCAGTAAGGCTGAAGTCATGGAAATCAGTAAAAAAAACCATGAAATCCCCTCATGCAAAATAACAGCAAACGGCACAACCTTGAGACAAGTTTATAAGTATAAATACCTGGGAACGATTTTTTCACCAGACGGCAGATGCACATCAGAAATAGCCAGCAGAATCGGCCACTCCAAAACAGCATTCAAGAAGATGGAAAGCATTCTTACCAACAAATGCTCATCAATTAATATCAGGAAGAGAGTTCTTGAATGTTATATAGAACCAATACTGTTTTACGGTTGTGAGGCGGGCACAGTCAACAAGCAAAGTGAGAACAAGATTGAGGCAGCCGAGATGTGGTTTCTAAGAAGAATGTTGAGAGTTCCATGTACAGCAAAGAAAACAAACGAGACGGTCTTGATGGAGGCAGACACAATTAGATCATTCAAAAGGAAGATTAGGAAAAGACAAGCAACATTTGTAGGCCATATTATGAGGAAAGGGAAATTGGAGCACCTGGTTACAACGGGAAAGCTGGAGGGAAAGAGAGCACCAGGTAGACCCAGGGAGAAGATACTGGACGGACTTGCTGGATGGCTGAAGACAAGGAGGGTGGTAGAGATGCTTGAGGCAACAAGAGATAGAGACAGATGGAAGTCCATGATCGCCAACGCCATGCGGCAAGGCACCTGATGATGATGATTCTGCTTGTCCAGGTATCACAACCACATTTGTGTTCCATACACTACAAAAAAGATGATGACGTCTATTTTCCCTCTCTTTATCGCATACGATATGCACACAATCTTGGACAAAGTTGATACAAACACATCAAAGAGACCTGTCTTGGTCAGTCAAGAATTTCCCAGATAAAATATTGACCGAGCTGTTTTGATCCACGACTGGTTTGCAGGAAAAGGCGGGCACCATTCAATGAAAAGAATGCAAAGACCTAAGTTTTGGCGCAAGGAGACTGCCAGAAAATTATTGGCAGGTTTTGGGGGAGTGCCTGTGGAATTGTCAGAGTGCAATGAGTCCCTCTTGAACAAACTCCAAACAGAAGATACCTTTTCTGTGTGACCTTATAAAACATGTATTTGTTTTCAAGATTATTCCACAACAAACTGATGTATATTTTATGTATACCTCACCGACTGACATCAATCACATGTATAATAGAAACAATCATTGATCTGTATTGTAGACAGTATGATGTCCTCTACATGTGTGGTTTACTGGTACTGTGGCTGACATCAATCATGTATAATACACATAAGCAATGATCTGTATTGTAGACAGTATGATGTCCTCTACATGTGTGGTTTACTGGTACTGTAACTGACTCCAATCATATATATAATATACAAAGTTTAAGTTTCAGTTTCAATTTCTCAAGATGACGTCTTCGCGCTCGTAATGAACTCCATATGCACTAACGTCACAGGTGCCATGTAATGGAGAAGATCCAGAATGATCACAACACAAGCCTTAAGCCTGCACATAAACCCATGAGCTGGCCAGGTCCAGAGGTCCTACCTAGATAGTTCCATAACCTTGGGGTCGCAAGGAAGTGAGGTGGCAGCACCACGAGTGCGGCGCTCATCCTCTCTCCCTCGATTCAAATTCGTATTCATCTTTACATTTTTTTAACCAAGACTTCAGAAAAGCAAGAAGGCTAATTAGTCTTCAAGGGGCGGGACCTGGGAAATCAACCTATCTCTCCATATACCAAGGCAATTGGGCAATACCCTGCTCTTCACGATTTTCAACTGCCGTGGGACATTTAGCGTGCACAGCCAGAAGACACACGGGTCCGAAAGACTAGACGTTCAGTTCGATTTTCCAGTAAAACTGAGGGGGAAAATTAAGGCCTCTACAGCTACGGGGAGCGAACCGTGGAACCTGAAGTTTAGTTATTGACAAGTGAATGTCTGAACCATTCTGCCACTCTTCTCCTATTGGTCTTTATTTCAGGCTGTTTGATGTTCTCTTCATGTGTGGTTTACTGGTACTGTGACTGACATCAGTCATGTATAATACACACAATCATTGGTCTGTATTGTAGACAGTATGTGTCCTCTCCATTGTGGTTTACTGGTACTGTGACTGACACCAGTCATGTATAATACACACAATCATTGGTCTGTATTGTAGACAGTATGCTGTCCTCTCCATATGTGGTTTATATGTAACTCATCATTATCATGTTCCCTGCCGCACAGCGTTGGCGATCATGGCCTCCACACGAATCTATTCCTTGTCACTACAACTACATCTCCCACCCTCTCTGTCCTCAGCCACTCTACAAGTCTGTACAATATCTCGGTCTACCTGGTGTTCTCTTTCCCACCACCATTTGTATGAGTAGATGTCATGCCAGCAGGCAGCAAAAGTGTGTGTTGTGTTTTACAGTGATTTTATCGTGGTTCTATTTGATTTTATGCATTGAATTTTGTATCAGTTTGTTCCTTTTAAATCCCGACATACGGTGATGTATATATTTTTTAAAAAATGTTGAATATTTTACCAGATAATCTGATTTTAAAGTTTTTATACCTACTTTTCATCATTTTAATTCAGCCACTCAAGTCGGACATTTTATCTGTGAACTGTGTTTACATTTTAGCCTGTGTTCGCCCAACGCGACAGCTTCCAAACCTTTGTGTTCTGTAGTTTAAAGTGTTGTGAACTGACCAACCCACACACCAACCTGCAAGCAACGTCCTCTCCTGGATGGCTCGCAATTATGGACCCATCCTTTTTAAAACAAATTGGACTGACACTTTTTAAACACAGCAAGTGTTATCTCGGTGGAGACGTCTACCAGCTCATACGAACACTGGGGCTGTGTTGTAAGCCCTGCACTGCGCGATCCTGTCGTGGTGGACGTCTCCACCGTCACTGGCACAACCTGCCTCCTGCTGTACCAGTCCAACACCACTTTTCGTCTTCTGCTTCTTCGTCTCTTCCACTGCCCCTGCCCCTGCCCTCGACCTTGCTGCTGCGGGCTTCATCTCCTCCTCTGCCGTCTTCGCCTTCGCCTTCTGTCCTGGTGGCGCCGCCTGCACCTTCTGTCCTGATGGTGCCGCCTTCACCTTCTGTCCTGCCGGTGCCGCCTTCACCTTCTGTCCCGCCGGTGCCGCCTTCATCTTCTGTCCCACCGGTGCTGCCCTCGTCTTCTGTCCCACTGGTGCTGACTTTGTCTTCTGTCCCGCTGGTGCTGCCTTCGTCTTCTGTCCTGCGTGTGCCGCCTTCGTCTTCTGTCCCATCGTTGCTGCCTTCGTCTTCTGCCCCGCTGGTGTCGCCTTCATCCTCTGTCCCGTCGGTGCTGCCTTCATCTCCATCTCGGCCACCGCCATGTGACTCTGATAAACTAAAACTATGCCATTTTAACGCTCAGTCAAAATGCGCAGATGGCAAAGCCGATGTCATTGCTGACTTTATCGCAGATGAGCATGTTGACATTGCTTTTATCACAGAAACATGGCTTAACCCCCTTGGTCATGAACCTATACATGCGAGTCTCACTCCGAGTGGTTACAGGCTTGCTTCTTTCCATCGCTCATCCCGAGGTGGTGGTATCGCCATCCTCTACAACGACTCACTCCATTCCCGCCTATCTTTCTCGCAGTCTCTGCCTTTCTCCCATCCTTCTTTCGAGCACGTTGAAGTATCCTGCCAATCCACCCCTCACCCCATCACCTTCTCCTGTGTCTATCGACCTCCACCTAGCTCTGCCAACAAGCTCACCACATCCATGTTTCTCTCTGACTTTGACCAACTACTTGACTACTACTGCCTCTTACCTGGAAATCTCATCATTCTAGGTGACATCAATGTCCACTATGATAACACTCACCTTTATGACACAAGACATATCATCAACTCTATGTCCAATAACAATATGACACAACATATTTCTGAACCAACCCATCAAAAAGGTCACATTCTTGACTGGATCATTTCTCGTGATCACCACAATTCAGCTACTGACAACTTCCCAGTTCTTTCTACCCATCTAACTTCAGCCCTTCCATCTGACCACTCTGCAATTCTCTGTTCTCTTGACATTTCTCCTTCTTCCCGTACCACGCGCACAGTGACTCGACGCAATCTCAAATCTATCGACCTCTCCACATTTTCATCTGATCCACCCGCCTCCTTTCTGAAAAGTCACATAACCTTGCCGATGAATTCTATATTACTCTCCACCATCTTCTGGACACTCATGCTCCAGCCTCAACCCGTCTTTTACCTGACCGCCCCCCTACCCCCTGGCTCACTCATGAGATTGCCTGTGCAAAACGTGCCGACCGCAGAGCAGAGCGCCGCTGGTGCAAATCCAAACTCACTGTACATAGGCAACTTTTCCAAGCCTCTAAAACAAAAGTATCCACCCTCATTGCATCTGCAAAAACAAGCTATTTCCAAACCAAAATTCTGAATGCCTCTTCTTCAAAAGAACTCTTTACAACCATGAAATCATCTCCTTGGCACACGAAAAGATTTACCTCTCCCATCAAAACACACAAATGAAGAACTCCCATCTGTATTCTCCAAGTATTTCATCACCAAAATACAAACTCTTCGTGACAGGCTTGACAGGACACCCTGTCAACCATGCCCACCTGACCCTTCCTTCTCTGGCACACCTCTTACTACTTTTACCCCAGTCTCACAAGAAGAAATTCTCAACACAATCAGATCCATGTCGTTCAAAACCTGCGAACTGGATCCTCTTCCAGGTTCTCTCTACTCTGACTGTCTCCCTACTCTCCTCCCTTCATCACCGACATCATCAATACTTCTCTTCAAACTGGAACTGTCCCAGATTCTTTCAAGTCTGCTATTGTTCACCCTCTCCTCAAGAAATACAATTTAGACCCAAATGAACTGAAATATTACCGTCCTATCTCTAATCTCTCTTTCTTGTCAAAACTCATCGAAAAAGTGGTTCTCAACCAGCTGAACGCTCACCTGTCTGCCAACAATCTCCTCAATCCTTTCCAGTCAGCCTACCGCCAGTGCCATAGCACTGAAACTGCCCTGCTACACATTCTCAACAATCTCCTCCTTGCAACTGATACTGGCAAAGTCTCTCTCCTCACATTCCTTGATCTGTCTGCAGCCTTTGATACCATTGATCATGGTATTCTCCTTTCTAGACTTCATCATACTTTTGACATGTCTGACATTGCTCTCTCCTGGTTCACTTCATATCTATCAAACA
>CM060312.1:94946669-94966669 GCA_030674185.1 Monoplex corrugatus | reverse complement strand
TGTGTGAGTGCGTCAGGTTTAGTGCAAGATTTATGCTCTTGGAAAACTATTTTTAAATCTATAGTGAATGGAAACGTAGAGAATAATTGATTTTGTTGTCGGAAAGGAAACACTGATAATGTTCTCAGTGACTCACCACATGATTTATTGCAGTACTCACAGTATATTACAAAGCCGACTGGTTGTGTTGCACTGTTATTGATCCCGCTCACTGCAGTCAGTCTGTTCTGACGTTGTGAACAGAACAAGCCTGTAGGTAGTGGTGTTACAACAGACGTGTGTGTCATTTCTCCTCCGTCTACTTTTTGAAAGCAGTTGAACATGTTTACTGTATTTTCTGTTGTTATTTTAGTCTGTGTATCAGTAGCAATAAACTCTGGGGACAACTGCACAGCAGAGTGTACTGTGTTACACATTGTCTTGTGCGTAAAACCATTTATTCTTTTGCTAGTGTAGTTTTTGCTTCTGTTGATGCTATTGCTGTTGCTCTTCCATAGCTGGAACAGAAGTGAGAGCAGCAGTAGTGATGACATTAGCAGAAGGTAAAGAGGTCTCACAAAGTGACCATGGTTGTTGTGCCCTGTCGTCACCAATGGACGTGGTGGCTGCACTGTGGGTGTGATGTCAAAGCCAATCCACGACTGACCAAACTTTCTGTACAATGTGCTGACACACTGAGAGCGTTGAGTGGCACAACGTATTGGTTCTATCACTCTCTTTTATTCATAGTCTCCTGCTTCAGCTCTTCGTTGGGTCTGGCAATATTTCAATGCACGAATATTGTCTGAGCCAGCAGATGAGCAGATGAAGTAGTACAGACATACTTTTACACCTGTATGGACAGGTCTCACCTGTTATTCACTACACATCCATTCACATGCAATCACATCACGTACCTGCACTGCCATACGGCAACAAGATTGGTATTTCTCTCAGGTGACTACATCCTGATCAATAAATGATTTAGAAATTATTTGCTGACATCAAAAACACTACCCGGTGCAGACTGCAACAGTGACCTCAATCCTGTAATGAGAAGATTTAGACTGAAATTAAGGAAAAGAAAACAGACTGAAAGTAACATCAAACTAAATCTTGGACTTTTAAAAACAAATAAAGCGACACGTGAAAAATTTAACGTACATGTTCAAAACAAATTCAGTGCTCTGGAAGAAGTTGGTGACAGTGAGGAACAATGGACAAAGTTTAGAGACACGAGAAATGAAGTTTGTGAAAAAATTTCTGGAGTAGATAGAAAAGCAGAAAGAACTGGATGGCAAAAGAAATTTTAGGCCTGATCAAAGAATGGAAGAAGGCAAAGGGGAAAATAAGAAAAATACAAAAAGATAAACAGACAAATCACGAACAGGTGCTCTGAAGCTAAGGAAGCTTGGCTGAAAACAAAATGCAAAAAAATAGAAGACCGACACAAAACAGATCCTCAGGGTATGTAATAATAATAATAATAATTACAATATTTATATAGCGCAAAATCTTGATAAAATCAAATCTAAGTGCTGAAGCAGACACACACGCAAGCACGCACGCACACAAGCACGCACACACACGCACGCATCACACACACACACACACACACACACACACACACACACACACACACACACACACACACACACGCATGGCTATAAATGGGGAGAAAGAATAAAAGCAATAAAAGCAAGAATAAAAGCAATGGAAAATTATAGAGAGCATAGCATATACAATTATATATTATAACCATGTGATTCCCTCCGAGCGGAGACAGGCTGCAGAGGGGGGGGGGGGGGGGTTGAGTGAGGTTAGGATTTTATGCGGAGGAGAAAAGGTGAGTTTTGAGAGCGGACTTGAAGGAGACAAAAGTAGGTTGCTGACGGACTGAGAGAGGAAGTTTGTTCCAGGAGAGTGGACCAGAAACAGAGAAGGCTCGTGGACCATAGGTATTGAGCTTAGTGCGTGGAAAGCGAAAAGTCAGAGGATCAGAGGCAGAGCGGAGGGTACGTGAGGGAAGATAGATCTCAAGTAGGCTTGACAGGTAATCGGGGGCTGCGTTATTGAGGCTTTTGTAGCACATGGTGTCTAGTTTGTACTGTATGCGCTTTGATACAGGGAGCCAGTGAAGTTGTGCCAGGAGAGGAGATATGTGGTCAGCTTTTTTCTTTTTGAGTACAAGGCGTGCAGCATTGTTTTGAATGCGCTGTAGGATGTGAATGGTGGAGGCAGGAAGACCAGACAGGAGTGAATTGCAATAGTCAATGCGAGACATTATGAAGGAGAGAACGAGTTTTGCAGTTGTTTCGACAGAGAGATACTTCCTGATCAGCCTTATACGATGGAGATGATAGTAGCAGGATCTGGCAGTTTGAGAAACAAAGTTGTTCATGGAGAGGGTAGAGTCAATGCAGACACCAAGGTTTTTAGCTGAATCAGAAATTGGGACTGATGTGTTACATAATGGGAGAGAAAGAGGAGGCAGCTGAGAAAGTTTCTGACGGGTGCCAATGAGGATAGCTTCTGTTTTGTCGTCATTAAGCTGAAGTCTATTGTGTGTCATCCAGTTCTTAATGTCCGAGTAACACTCAGTGGTGCGAGTCAACAGGCGTTGTATATTATCAGGTGAGTCACTGTCTTGAAGTTGGGTGTCATCAGCATAGAAGTGGTGTTTTATAGAATGGGAGTTGATGATGTATGTACAGAAGAATTGAAGAAATTGCCCACAGGAAAAACATATACACATCAGCTGTTGCTTAAAATAAAAAGTACACTTATCATGGAAAAAGACAAACTATTTGATTTATGGGGAGAGTACATTAAAGACCTTTTTGATGATGACAAAAACGAAGAAAATATCATAAGAATAAACGTTGAAGGACCACCCATAATGAAAGATGAAGATAGAGCAACATTGAAATACGACGAAAACCAAGAAAAGCCTCAGTACCAGACAATTTTACTACAGAGATGATTGAAGCCCTGGAGGAATTCGACATTGAAATAAATATATACAGTCCTCCTATATGAAATTTATGACACCAGAAAAATCTCCGAAGATATGTCAATATCAGTTTTCATTGCACTTCCAAAGAAAACAGGGACTATAGAATGCAAACTTCATCGTACAGTCAGGTTGATGAGTCATGTAACAAAAATCCTATTAAAATAATCATGATGAGGACAAGGAACAGAACCAAAAGAGAAATGGCAGAAGGACAATGTCGATTTGTAGAAGGGAAAGGAACTATTAATGCCGTATACATCTTAAGAACTATTAAAGAGAGGTCAATCGAGTTGAATAAGAATTTATAGTTATGCTTTGTTGATTATACCAAGGCTTTCAATGGGTAGGACATGAAAAATTGATCAACCAAGTAGAAAGACTCAATATTGATGGAAAAGATCTACGAATAATCAGAAATATGCATTGGGAACAAACAGCAGCAATGAGAATAGAAAACAATATAAACTATTTCCAAAACATCAAAAGAGGAGTTAGGCAAGGCTGTGTTCTGTCACTAGATTTGTTTTCACTTTATAGCGAAACATTCATGAGAAACCTAGAAGAAGACCCTGGATTAAAGGTTGGAGGAAAAATGATAAACACCATTCGTTACGCAGATAACACTGTGTTAATTGCAGAAAATGAAAGGGACCTACAAAACCTTGTGAATGTAATAGAAATAGAAAGCAAAAACAAAGGGTTGGAGCTAAGTAGCAAGAAGACTGAAGTCATGGAAATCAGTAAAAATCATGAAATCCCCTCAGGCAAAAGAACAGCAAAGAGCACAAATTTTAGACAGGTTGATAAGTTTAAATATCTGGGAATGGTCATGCCTATCAATTAACACCAGGAAGAGAGTTCTTGAATGCTATATAAAATGATAATGTTATACGGTTGTGAGGCATGGGCAGTCAACACGCGAAGCCAAAGCAAGATTGAGACAGCCACGATGCCGTTTCTAAGAATAATGTTGAGAGTTCCATGGACAGTAAAGAAAAAAAACAAGACAGTCTTGATAGAAGCAGACACAAGAGATCATTGATAAGGAAGATCAGAAGACAAGCAACATTTATCGGCCATTTCATGAGGAAAGTGGAATTGGAGCACCTGGTCATAACAGGAAAGCTGGAGGGAAAGAGAATACTAGGTAAACCGAGGGAGAAAATATTGGAACGACTTACAGGGTGGCTGAGGACAGAGAGGGTGGAAGATGTGCTTTCAGCGACAAGTGATAGAAACATATGGAGGGCCATGATCTCCAGCGCCATGCAGCAGGGCACATTATGATGATGATGACACTTATTTGAACACCTAAACAACTAAGCTCAATAAAGACAAGTGCTCTTTCTGTCTCTCTGTCTCTGTTGCTCTCTCTTCTTCTTCTTCTTTTTCGTCTCACAAACACACACACACAAACACACACATACACACACACACACACACTCACACACACACACACACACACATCACACGCACACGCACGCACCACACACACACACACACACACACACACACACACACACACACACACATACTCTCTCTCTCTCTCTCTCTCTGAAAGTTCAATCCTAGTTTCCATTTCACTTTTTCAAGATGACGTATCCACGCTTGGAATGAATTCCATGTGCACTGACGCCACTGGTGCCATGTGATCATCATCATCATCATCAGGTGCCCTGCCGCATGGCGTTGGCGACCATGGACTTCCAACCATCTCTATCTCTCGTTGCCCCCAGCATCTTCCCCACCCTCTTCATCCCCAGCCACTCTGCAAGTCCGTCCAGCATTCTCTCCCTGGGTCTATCTGGTGCTCTCTTTCCCTCCAGCTTTCCCGTTGTGACCATGTGCTCAAAATCCCCCTTCCTCATAAAATGGCCTATAAATGTTGCTTGTCTTTTCCTAATCTTCCTTATGAGTGATCTATTTGTGTCTGCCTCCATCAAGACTGTCTCGTTTGTTTTCTTTGCTGTCCATGGAACTCTCAACATTTTTCTGAGAAACCACATCTCGGCTGCCTCGATCCTGCTCTGGCTTTGCTTGGTGCCATGTGATGGAGATCTAAAATGATCATGCCACAAGCCTTAATCAAGCCTGCATATAAACCGATAAGGTGGCCAGGTCTTGAAGTCGTACCTAGCATAGGGGTTGTATCTTATATTAGTATTTGTATCAATCTGTCAATGGAACAATCTGGGCTGCGTTTGTGATATGTGTATCTGTGTATCTCATTTAAAAAAGTGAATGAAAACACAACCAGCCACTGTAGTGTCTGCAGAAATGATTAAAATAATGTCTCCTTTACAGCAGCTTTTCCGTTCTATCATCTACCTCCGAGGAAAAAAAGATAGGTACGTAAGTACACGAAAAATGAATAAGAAAATATAAATAACAATTAACACACAGACTTGCATGCACACCCACACATACCCACACATACCCACACACGACAATGTCAGAAAAGAATACAACGAATCACGCAAGCAAACAAAAGAAAACAAAAAACAAAACATAACGAATCAAAACAATGCACACATACAGAGAGAGAGAGAGAGAGAGAGAGAGAAGAGGGGAGAGATGAGAGAGAGAGAGATAGAGAGAGAGATAGGAGAGAGAGATAGAGAGAGAGAGATAGAGAGAGAGAGGGTAGAGGAGAGAGAGATAGAGAGAGAGAGATAGAGAGAGAGATAGAGAGAGAAGAGAGAGAGAGATAGAGAGAGATAGAGAGAGAGAGATAGAGAGAGAGTAGAGATAGAGAGAGGAGAGAGATAGAGATAGAGAGAGAGAGAGATAGAGAGAGAGAGATAAAGAGAGATAGAGAGAGATGAGAGAGAGATGAGAGAGAGAGAGAGATAGAGAGAGATAGAGAGAGAGATAGAGAAGAGAGAGATAAGAGAGAGAGATGAGATGAGAGAGAGAGAGAGAGTAGAGATAGAGAGAGAAGATAGAGAGAGAGAGATAGAGAGAGAGGAGATAGAGAGAGAGAGAAGAGAGAGAGATAGAGAGAGATAGAGAGAGAAGAGATGAGAGAGAAGGAGAGAGAGAGAGATGAGAGAAGAAGAGAGAGAGAGTAGAGAGAGAATATAGAGAGAGAAGAGATAGAGAGATAGAGAGAGATAGAGAGAGAGGTAGAGAGATGAGAGAGAGGAGAGAGATAGAGGATAGAGGAGAGAGAGGAGAGATGAGAGAGAGAAGAGAGAGAGAGAAGAGAGATTATATAAGAGAGAGAGATAGAGAGATAAGAGAGAGAGATAGAGAGAGAGAGATAGAGAGAGAGATGAGAGATAGAGAGAGACAGAGAGACAGAGAGAGAGAAGAGATGAGAGAGAAGGAGAGAGAGAGAGAGATAGAGAGAGAAGAGATAGAGAGAGAGAGATAAATAGAGAGAGAGAAGAGAGATAGAGAGAGAGATAGAGAGAAGAGGAGAGAGATAGAGAGAGAGGAGAGATAGAGAGGAGACAGAGAGACAGAGAGATAGAGAGAGAGAGATAGAGAGATAGAGAGATGAGAGAGAGATAGAGAGATAGAGAGAGAAGAGAGACAGAGAGGATAGAGAGAGAGAGATAGAGAGATAGAGAGAGATAGAGAGATAGAGAGAGAGAGATAGAGAGAGAGAGAGAGAGATAGAGAGAGACAGAGAGACAGAGAGATAGAGAGAGAGATAGAGAGATAGAGAGAGACAGAGAGACAGGAGAGAGAGGAGAGAGATAGAGAGAGAGAGAGATAGAGAGAGACAGAGAGACAGAGAGATAGAGAGAGAGAGATAGAGAGAGGACAGAGAGACAGAGAGATAGAGAGAGAGAGAAGAGAGGACAGAGAGATAGAGATAGAGAGAGAGATAAAGAGAGAGAGAGATAGAGAGAGAGAGAGAGATAGAGAGAGAGAGATAGAGAGAGAGAGAGAGAGAGATAGAGAGAGAGACAGAGAGAGATAGAGATAGAGAGAGAGAGATAGAAGAGAGAGAGAGATAGAGAGAGAGAGAGAGATAGAGAGAGAGAGATAGAGAGAGAGAGAGAGAGAGATAGAGAGAGAGATAGAGAGTGATAGAGAGGAGAGAGAGAGAGAGAGAGAGAGAGAGAGAGAGAGTGTGTGAGAGAGAGAATGTAACCACCACAAAAAAAAACAAAAAACAAAAGAAGAAAAAAGAGAAAACGTATACATACACATATCAACCCACACAGACACAAAAGAAAGCAATACAAAACAAATATCGTGGCAAACTTAAAGACATACAGACAGCACATAACAAACAAACCATAAACACAACAGTGTGACAACCTTCACCATCCTCCTGCTATCTTTTTCATTTCTTCTTATTTTCTATGTCTTCATTTTAGGAAAAGCCCAAACACTTTCTGTTCCATGCTGCAGGAGTTTCTACAGTGTTACTGTTGAGATGTACCAGCCTATGTCTGATTGAGGATGGCACTTAGTTTTTCTTTCACAGTAGATTTTCTGCCCCTTCCTCTGACAGTTCCTATTTGAGTAAGATATTCAAGGGTATAATGACTCATATTTTGTTTGCAAAAGTATTATTTTAAGCGTCTGAGGACTCCCGTCTTTCCAAGACGAGAATTTTCATTGGAGTGGCATTACCTGCGAGTTTATGAGTACGTTCTTTCTCTTAACGCTAATGTGTCCGGGCAGTATGTCTATGTGATATTTTGCACTGCTTGTTGCTTTGTGCCAGTCTAGAGTTCTTACTCCATTTTGCACTTTTTGAAGTAGGTTCGTTAAGTCAGTTGAGATGAAGGCTTGACTTTCTTTTGGTTCATCTTCCATTGAAGTCAGCTATCATAGCGCATGCGTGAGTGCATCAGTTTCCATTGTTAGACTGGAAGTTGTTATATTACATGAATTGTTTCCCATTCCTTTGTCTCTTTGAGTTCTGTCAGTTGACACGTGCTCCCTGTCCCATGTATGATTTTCTACGTGGAGTCGATTGCCTGTTGCTGTTCCTATTATCTCGTGAAGTGGGTTTTCTGGGTTTTTCAAAGCCCTGGAATTTGCCTTCATTTACTCTAATTAGTGTCATGAGTGTATCCAAGGAATGTCAAGTATGTATCACACAGTTTCCGTGGGTTGTTCGGTTGTTCAGATGATTACTGTCATTCTTCATTTTGTATTCTGTCTAGTTTCAAAACATTTGCCTGTGACAACGTTGTGAGGCCAAGCCCATAGTCGATTACACTCAGTGTTATAGCTCGGTATAGCTGAAAGAGGTGATGTTCAAAGCCTTTAGCTGTCTTTGCTTTCAGGATGGAAAAGCCTTTAGCTGTCTTTGCTTTCAGGATGGAAAAGCCTTTAGCTGTCTTTGCTTTCAGGATGGAAAAGCCTTTAGCTGTCTTTGCTTTCAGGATGGAAAAGCCTTTAGCTGTCTTTGCTTTCAGGATGGAAAAGCCTTTAGCTGTCTTTGCTTTCAGGATGGAAAAGCCTTTTTTTACATTGGAGTGATGTGGTTTCCACATGTTTTGTGAAGGTTACCATTCTATCAACATTGATTATGAGGTAGCTTAAGTTGTATGTTTTTTGAAGGCTGCCATTCTATCAACATTGATTATGAGGTAGCTTAAGTTGTATGTTTTGTGAAGGCTGCCATTCTATCAACATTGATTATGAGGTAGCTTAAGTTGTATGTTTTTTGAAGGCTGCCATTCTATCAACATTGATTATGAGGTAGCTTAAGTTGTATGTTTTGTGAAGGCTGCCATTCTATCAACATTGATTATGAGGTAGCTTAAGTTGTATGTTTTGTGAAGGCTGCCATTCTATCAACATTGATTATGAGGTAGCTTAAGTTGTATGTTCGTTCGAGACTGGTTCCTCTGACGTGATTGGTAAAAGCCCCAGGACCAGACAACATTACTATTACAGGAATTCCTTAGGGCGGCAGATGTATTGAGACACTATTTGATGTTCCAGTAGAATGGATCGGTAAATTAAAGACAAACACCACAGGCCACTACTAGGTATCGCATTTTGAAAAGTAATGGTCAGTCGCCATTGTCCAGTACTAAAACCTTTCGCAGTTGGGCACAGAAACGGAATAAAGCTGTAATGGGGGCAAGAGGAAATAAATAGACATTAGACTGGATGGATCAATACCCTAGACCGTGAAGTGACCGCACCAAAGACCAGAAGCAAATATCAAGAAATAACACCATTATTCTCCACGTTGGGGAGTTGGACAGATTCTAAGGGGTGACACTTAGCAGTAAAAGTCACCGTCCGAAACAGACTTTTGAAAATGGCATGTTAATTGGCCGAAGGTAACGTTAGATGTAACCACCACAATGTCAGGATTAAACTTCGAATCATTCAAACTTGAAGTCAGGCTTTAGAAACGCGGTCAGCTAATCACACGTTCAAACTTGAAGTCAGGCTTTAGAGACGCGGTCAGCTAATCACACGTTCAAACTTGAAGTCAGGCTTTAGAGACGCGGTCAGCTAATCACAGGCGGTCCTATTGATGGTCAGGGAGGAAAAGCGTCCTGACCTCAATCCCCTTCTATAAAAGGGATAGTCAGTCAGCCCCTGGGCGCTCTTTTGGGGAAACCAGCTTCCAAGCTACCTCACAGGTATGTGACCCACGTTTTAATTTGTACTCTTGTTAGGTGTTAAGGTTAGGGTTAGAAGTTAGAGGCATGTTTTACTTTCCAGGAAACAGAAAGAATAGAGCTGGAAATGTGCAGTATGCTAGTAACATGTAAGCTGGTGAAGATTCGTTGTGCATTTTAGGATTTAGGGCCATTGGGACTTAGGCCAGTAGAACGGTGAATTATGTTTTACGTTGAAGTTGATCAATTAAATAAATGTGTTGTATTTATCATTCCATGTGTGGACTACCTTTGAGAATCCTTGTCTAGTGTGGTTAGTGCGTTTCCTCTCGTCACACTCTCCTTCCTTATTAAGTGCATAATTACAAAGTAGAGAAACAATTCTTCATAATCATCCTCAATTCTAGATACACATCGCAAATTCCCTTCTTGCGATATTACTATGGAGATGATTGAAGCCTTGGAGGAATTTGGTATTGAAAAAATAACAGTCCTCCTAAATGAAATTTATGAGACTGGTTATCTCCTGGACTCCTCCAAGTCTATTTTCTTCTGTTTGGTTGCTCAAACAAGGTGTTTCCTACTATGAACTCATTCTTCTGTGCCCATTCTACAAGTTTCTCACCCCTTTCATTTTGCGTACCAAGGCCATGAGGTCCAACTATATCCTCCACCCTATCCTGTCCCACTTTAGCATTAAAATCTCCCATTATTACAGTAACTTCTTGTGATTTACATTGGACTTTGGCCATCTCTAATACTTCGTAGAAGTTGTCAATGTATTCTTGAGTACTTGCGGATGTTGGTGCATACACCTAAATGATGTTCATATCAAATGGTTTGCCTCCCAACTTGACCAGCAAAACTCTGTCGGACACAGCCCAGTATCCCTTAACTGCTTTTGATTTGTCTTTGTCCATCATGATGCCTACTCCTGTTTCATGTGAGTTACCACCAGAGTATATCATTGTGTATTCTCCTGATGTTATCATGCCTACCCCCTTCCATCTCACTTCCCCTAGTCCTAAAATACCAATGTTAAGTCTTTCCATCTCTGTTTTGATATTTTCTAGTTTACCCTTCTGCAATAGTGTTCTTATATTCCATTTTGCAACTTTGATGTTTTTACATATGTGTTTAGGGTTTGCAGTAACTTGCTGACGGTCTGGTGTCACCTGGCCGCATGACGGTCCCTACCGGACGAAGCTGCTCCATAAGAGCACCTATTCACGTCGTTGTCGTGATTTATTTTTCTGTTTCTGTCCATGATAACCTTGGAAAAATTACAATGGTGGGTTTCCCGTTGCCTTCCATCGGTTTGTGTACGGTCTCTCCGCTAGCCTTAGTCTCTCCCGAGATGTCCACAAGGCAGTGGAGCTGTTCACCCATAGCTTGGGGGTCTGGTTCGTGGGCACCAGGGCATATCCACACGCCGGTGGGCCTGCATGCCTCACGTCTGGGGGCCAGACCTCCTCCGAGTCCTACGAGATTCAGCCTGAGTCCGTGAGGTGCTCAGTTACCGCCTGTCGCCACGAGGAGGCACAGCGTAGGGCTTGTTGATGGAGAGGCTATGTACTGGCAGGAAGAGACTTACGCCTTCTGCTCTTCTTTTCGTATGGCTGCAAGCAGCAGTGCTAGCCAGCGGTGCAGGCTGAAGCCGACACACTAGACGCATCACATCTGCCAATATGACAAATGCAATGAGAATAGAAAACGATATAAGCTCTTTCCAAAACATCAAAAGAGGAGTCAGACAGGGTTGTGTTTTGTCACCAGATCCGTTTTCACTTTACAGCGATAACTCATGAGAAACCTAAAGGAAGACCCTGGATTAAAGTTTGGAGGAAAAATGATAAACAACATTCGATACGCAGATGACACCGTGCTGGTTGCAGAAAATGAAAGGGGCCTACAAAACCTTGTGAATATACTAGAAACAGAAAGAGAAAGCAAAGGTAATTGGCTGGAACTAAACAGCAGGAAGACTGAAGTCATGGAAATCAGTAAAAAAACATAAAATCCCCTCAGGCAAAATAACAGCAAACGGCACAACTTTGCGACAGGTTGATAAGTTTAAGTACCTGGGAACGACAATTTCACCAGATGGCAGATGCACATGAGAAATATCCAGCAGAATCGGCCACGCCAAAACAGCATTCAAGAAGATGAAAAGCATTCTTACCAACAAATGCCTATCAATTAACATCAGGAAGAGAGTTCTTGAATGTTATGTAGAACCAATACTGTTGTACGGTTGTGAGGCGTGGACAATCAACAAGCAAAGCCAGAACAAGATTGAAGCAGCCGAGATGTGGTTTCTAAGAAGAATGTTGAAAGTTCCATGGACAGCAAAGAAAACAAACGTAAACGAGACAGTGTTGATGGAGGCAGACAAAAGAAGATCATTCATAAAGAAGATTAGGAAAAGACTGGCAACATTTGTAGGCCATTTTATGAGGAGGGGGGAATTGGAGCACCTGGTCACGATGGGAAAGCTAGAGGGGAAGAGAGCATCAGGTAGACCCAGGGAGAAGGTACTAGACGGACTTGCAGAGTGGCTAAGGACGAAGAGGGTGGAAGAGATGCTTGAGGCAAGAAGAGATAGAGACAGATGGTAGTTAATGATCGCCAACGCCATGCGGCAAGACACCTGATAATGATGATGAGTCTTTCTCATACTGGACGAAGCAGCAGGGACGTTTCAGTCTTTTTCTCCTAATTTTTGTATTTAGTGTGTGTTTGTTTGTGATCTTACGCTTGAAAAAGGCTAGTTGGCCGAAAATTTGCGCCTGTCTTGTCTGGTTGTATTAAATACGCGTTCTGATTTTTTTGTGTTTTTGTCTGGTTCCTATTTGCTTGAACGCAGGCGGTCACACTTGTTTTAGATTTCATCTACATTGTTTAACTGTTCTTGGACTGCTTTGTTTCATATGGAGTGCATTTGCACCTGTCCTTTAGATGAGTCCATTGATCCGTTATCATGAAGGTCAGCAAGTCGTTTTGCATACAAGTTGTAGAGAGCTGGAGAAAGTGGCGATCTTTGACGGAGTCCCATGGAGGGTTTTTGTGGTGCTGATTACCAATTTCCAAGTCATAGGACTACCATTCTGTTTCGGAGTGTGGTGGCAATCCATCTTGTCTATGTCATACTGATGCCATATCGCTGAAGTAGTTCCATGAATAGTGTGAACTGTACTTAATTGTATGCATCTTCTAGGTCAAAAGCTACAGCATGGGCTTTTTCTGTGTTCTGGAAATCGTAGATTTTGTAAGCAAAGGCTTCTGCGTTTTTCCATGTACTTTTTCCTGTTCTAAAGCCTCTCTGAAGTGGTGGTAATATTTTTCTGTTTTCTAGCTAGTTTCTTTGCTATTGTGTTTTCCATCAGTTTCCCGATTCTATTTTGCATATTCAGGATGCGATATCCATTGAGTGTACAATAATCTTTTCCTGGTTTGAGTAAAGCTTTTAGGAAGTTGTGTATTCAGATCTCAGGAACATGACCTTTATCAAAACTGTTCTGGTAGAGAGTAAGAAGTTTAGCTTTGTCATTTCCAGACACCGTTTTGATGTCTAAGTGTCGAATCTTGTCTGTACTAGGGCTTGTGTCTTTTCTGCACCATGCAAGTGCTTCATGGATTTCATGTTCAGTTATTTTGTATAGTCCAGTTTGTGTCAATATTTTGTTTATGCCAGTAATAATATGGTTTCAGCTGTGTTCATGATATCAGGGATAGTGGTATTTGTGGTTTTCCCTTCCATCTGTTGATAGAATTGTCAGAATTGTGTTTATGTAATATCAACACTGAGTCTTATGCAGAACTGTTTCATTTATTGGGCTTTATTTCCTGAGCTGAGCTAGTGTTTTGAGGCGCTGTGTTTTCTTTGCATGTTTCTCTTACATTTATCCATGTTTCTTATTTTAATACCATAATGGTCTGAACGATGTTTTCTTCTGTGTTTTTGCCAAGCTTTATCAACAGCGCCAATCTCTGTCATGGTTCCGCCAAATAAATTGTCTTTTAGATGTTTGATTGTTTCATGTTTTCCATTTTGATTTAGTAGTTTTGAATTTATAAACACTATCAGATTTTATTTTATTTTATGGGTTTCTTGTTTAAGTTATTGAGTTTCTTGATGATATATATTTCATTATGCTGATTACAAATGCTACATCACTGGTGCCATGCGTGATCAGTGTTTCTGCTTTCATTAGCTTTCTTAGTTATGTCTTGTCCCAGTATGAGTCGGTGACACTGAGTGGGTTGAGCTTGATATCACACAGCATTTCTTTCAGACATTTCCCTGATCATTCTGATCCCACATTGCAGATCTCGCACTGTGATCAACGCATACCACAATACTGTCTCCTAGTTCATCTTCTGTTTCTTCTAGGAAGTTCCACATTGTTTTGAGGTACAGAAGTTAGGTTGTACGTTGGCACTGATGAGTACAAAGTTCTTTTATTTTTCGTTTGGAGTTTGAAGGCGTATGCCCAGCAGTTCACAAAAACATGTATATCAACGCTCTAGTCTAATTTGGAAACTTCCTCTTCAAGGTTCTCTTTTGTGCTATAGCAAGTCCTGTACCATCATATTTCTGAATTACTATGAGTCTTCAAAGCCTATTGGTTTGTGTTGGTCTGTTCTGGTTTCTTATAGACACCATATATTAAAATCATGTGCTAATTTCTCAATGGTTGATATCTTTTTTTTCTTGCACGGGCACAATTCCAGGTACATATTCTGAGGAATTTCTTTGAGTCCAATCCACATTTTGCTGCTTTTCTGGTTGTATTTGCACATTTCCTTCTTCTTTTTCTACGCCTTTTTTGTATTGGAAGATTTTAATGCTAAAGTGGGACAGGAGAAGATAGAGGATATACTTGAACCCCATGGTACTGGTACACAAAATGAAAGGGGAGAAAAACTCATGGAATGGGCACAGATGAATGAGTGCACAGATGAATGAGTTCATAGTAGGAAACACCTAGTTTGAGCAGTCTAACAGAAGAAAATAGACATGGATGAGTCCAGGGGATAATTCCAAAAATCAAATTGGCTACATCCTGATGAATAAAAGCTTTAGACATTCTTTGCTGACTTCAAAAACACTATCAGGCGTAGACTGCAACAGTGACCGCAATCCTGATTTTGGCTAAAACTAAAGAAATGAAAAGTAACATCAAACTAAATCTTGGTCGCTTTAAGACAGACGAAGGGCCCGTGAAAAGATTAACGTACATGTTCAAAACAAATTCAGTTCTTTGGAAGACGTTGGTGACAGTGAGGAACAACAGGCAAAGTTGAGAAAATCGATAAATGAAGCTTGTGAAGAAATCCCCAGACAAACAAACAAACAAACAAACAAAATGGATGATAAAAGGAATTATAGGCTTGATGGAAGAACGGAGGAAGGCAAAGGGGAAAAGAGGAAGAATACAAAAAGATAAACAGAGAAGTCAGGAATAGGTGCACTGAAGCTAAGGAAGCTTGGCTGAAAACAAAGTGCAAAGAAATAGAAGACCGACATAAAACCACAGCCAAGATGTGGTTTCTAAGAAGAATTTTGAGAGTTCCATGGGCCGCAAAGAGCAAACGAGACAGTCTTGATGGAGGCAGACACAAGATCTTTGATAAAGAAGATTAGGAGAAGACACGCAACGTTTACAGGCCACTGTATGAGGAAAGGGGAATTAGAGCACCTGGTCAATCTTGTTCTGGCTTTGTGGGTCGACTGTCCTCGTCTCACAACCGTATAACATAACTGGTTCTATTAAACATTCAAGAACTATCTTCCTGATGTTAATTGATAGGCATTTGTTGGTAAGATGCTTTTCTTCTTTTTGGATGCTGTTTTGGCTTGGCCAATTCTACTGGCTATTTCTGATGAGCAAACGAGACAGTCTTGATGGAGGCAGACACAAGATCTTTGATAAAGAAGATTAGGAGAAGACACGCAACGTTTACAGGCCACTGTATGAGGAAAGGGGAATTAGAGCACCTGGTCAATCTTGTTCTGGCTTTGTGGGTCGACTGTCCTCGTCTCACAACCGTATAACATAACTGGTTCTATTAAACATTCAAGAACTATCTTCTACTGGCTATTTCTGATGAGCAAACGAGACAGTCTTGATGGAGGCAGACACAAGATCTTTGATAAAGAAGATTAGGAGAAGACACGCAACGTTTACAGGCCACTGTATGAGGAAAGGGGAATTAGAGCACCTGGTCAATCTTGTTCTGGCTTTGTCAAACCGTTCTCATCAATGACACTTACTCTCAACCTGCATACCTGACCTGTGGTGTTCCACAAGGATCTGTCCTTGGCCCTGTTCTTTTCACTCTTTACACCTCCCCCCTGTCCACCATCATCAACTCCCATTCTATAAAACACCACTTCTATGCTGATGACACCCAACTTCAAGACAGTGACTCACCTGATAATATACAGCGCCTGTTGACTCGCACCACTGAGTGTTACTCGGACATTAAGAACTGGATGACACACAATAGACTTCAGCTTAATGACGACAAAACAGAAGCTATCCTCATTGGCACCCGTCAGAAACTTTCTCAGCTGCCTCCTCTTTCTCTCCCATTATGTAACACATCAGTCCCAATTTCTGATTCAGCTAAAAACCTTGGTGTCTGCATTGACTCTACCCTCTCCATGAACAACTTTGTTTCTCAAACTGCCAGATCCTGCTACTATCATCTCCATCGTATAAAGCTGATCAGGAAGTATCTCTCTGTCGAAACAACTGCAAAACTCGTTCTCTCCTTCATAATGTCTCGCATTGACTATTGCAATTCACTCCTGTCTGGTCTTCCTGCCTCCACCATTCACATCCTACAGCGCATTCAAAACAATGCTGCACGCCTTGTACTCAAAAAGAAAAAAGCTGACCACATATCTCCTCTCCTGGCACAACTTCACTGGCTCCCTGTATCAAAGCGCATACAGTACAAACTAGACACCATGTGCTACAAAAGCCTCAATAACGCAGCCCCCGATTACCTGTCAAGCCTACTTGAGATCTATGTTCCCTCACGTACCCTCCGCTCTGCCTCTGATCCTCTGACTTTTCGCTTTCCACGCACTAAGCTTAATACCTATGGTCCACGAGCCTTCTCTGTTTCTGGTCCACTCTCCTGGAACAAACTTCCTCTCTCAGTCCGTCAGCAACCTACTTTTGTCTCCTTCAAGTCCGCTCTCAAAACTCACCTTTTCTCTTCTGCATAAAATCCTAACCTCACTCAACCCTCCCCTCTGCAGCCTGTCTCCGCTTGGAGGGAATCACATGGTTATAATATATAATTGTATGCTATGCTCTCTATAATTTTCCATTGCTTTTATTCTTGCTTTTATTGCTTTTATTCTTTCTCCCCATTTATAGCCATGCGTATGTGTGTGTGTGTGTGTGTGTGTGTGTGTGTCTGTGTGTGTGCGTGCGTGTGTGTGCGTGCGTGCGTGCCTGCGTGTGTGTCTGCTTCAGCGCTTAGATTTGATTTTATCAAGATTTTGCGCTATATAAATATTGTAATTATTATTATTATTATGTGCATCTGCAGACTGGTAGATGGCCATTTGATGTTACTTTTGGTCTGTTTTCTTTTCCTTAGTTTCAGCCAAAATCTTCCCATTAAAGGATTGTGGTCACTGTTGTGGTTTGTGCCTGGTAGTGTTTTTGCTGTCAGCAAACAATGTCTAAAGCTTTTATTGATCAGGAGGATGTAGTCAATTTGATTTTTGATATGATGTCCTGGACTCATCGATGTCCATTTTCTTTTGTTAGGCTGCTCAAACCAGGTGTTTCCTACCATGAACTCATTCATCTGTGCCCATTCCACAAATTTCTTTCCCCTTTCATTTTGTGTACCAAGGCCATGAGGTCCAACTATATCCTCCACCCTCTCCTGTCTCACTTTATCATTAAAACTCCCATTATGATTGTCACTTCCTGGTGTTAAGGGAAATAAACGTGCCAACAAACGTACATGCAATGCCGCTACGACAAAAAGCCTCCTTAGACACTTTAAACCATCGTACCTTCACGAATATAATGTGAGTTATCATGCCACTGTTTGTCTTACGTAAAACAATACATAGAGAAGTGGCTGAAAATCTGCAATGAATGGAAAAATAAGAGCTATTATTAATCAGACCAACATTGTTATCGTCTCAAAAGTAACACTGGGCGGAGTGTTACATCATGGAATGGAAGAGTGTTTGGGCTTTTCCTGAAACAGATTTAAAGGACAAGTGAAGAAAGGGAGAATGGGGAAGTCCGTTACACTGTGTGTGTTTGTGTGTGTGTGTGTGTGTGTGTGTGTGTGTGTGTGTGTGTGTGTGTGTGTGTGTGTGTGTGTGTGTGTGTGTGTGTGTGTGTGTGTGTGTGTGTTTGCAGTTTGTTGCTTGTTGGTTGTATGTCTAAATTTGTCATGATATTTGTTCATTTTTTTTATTTTCATTTTTCGTTGGTGTTGGTTGATGTATGTGTGTGTACGTGTACATGTCTTTCATTGTTGCTGGCCATCATACTGTGTGGGGATGAGTGTGTATGTATGAGTGTGCGTGGTGTGTGTGTGTTGCGTGTGTGTGTGTGTGCGTGCGTGCGTGTGTGTGTGTGTATGTGTGTGTGTGTGTGCGTGCGTGTGTACGTGTGTGTGTTTATGTGCATGTATGTGTGGCCTGGCCAGCCCATGGGTTATGTGCAGTTTTAAGGCTTGAGCTATGATCACCATACACATGGCACCTGTGACGTTAGTACATACGGAATTCGTTCTGTCATTTCTCCCCATCATTTTCTGCCTTAATGGTCCAGTCACCTGTGTGTGTTCCATAATGTCTGAAGTACCCTTTCTTAGGATTGATAATTGGGCACATGTATTAAGTGAATTTTTGGCTCTAGGGAAGTGAGATATGCAGAAGCAATTTTAGGTAATTTCTGATCGTTTTCATATGCTTTGGTGTCCTTAAGTATGCTTATAATTATCTGGGAACGGTCATTTCACCAGATGGCAGAGTCATACTAGAAATAGCCAGCAGAATTGGCCAAACCAAAACACCATTAAAGAAGACGAAAAGCATTCTTACCAACAAATGCCCATTAATTAACATCAGGAAGAGAGTTCCTGAATGTTGTATAGATCCGATAATGCTATACGGTTGTGAGATGTGTACAGTCAACACGCAAAGCCAGAACAAGATTGAGGCAGCCAAAATGTGGTTTCTAAGAAGAACGTTGAGAGTTCCATGGACAGCACAGAAAACAAACGAGACAGTCTTGATGGAGCCAGACACAAAAAGAGCATTGATAAAGAAAATTAGGAAAAGACAAGCAACATCTATAGGCCATTTTATGAGGAAAGGGGAATTAGAACACCTGGTCACATGTGCACATTTTTGGCTGACTGGCTTCTGTCAAGTTGATACACGGCAAAATAAGTGCACAATTTTGGCCATTTGGTCTTCGTCAAGTTATTCACACATGTCATTTACATGTAAACGAGATTATTCCGTCGGTCACAAAGTTGTGTCATTTGCTGTTATTTTGCATAAGGGGATTTTCACTGATTACCATGACTTCGGTCTTCTTGCTATTTAACTCCAACCTTTTATTTTTGCTTTCTAATTCTATTATATTCACACGGTTTTGTAGGTCCCTTTCATTTTCTGCAATTAACACGGTGTCATCAGCGTATTGAATGTTGTTTATCATTTTTCCTCCAACCTTTATCCCAGGGCATTCTTCTAGGTTTCTCATGATGGTTTTGCTGTGAAGTGGAAACAAATCTGGTGACAGAATACAACCTTGCCTGACTCCTTTTTTGATATTTTTTAAAGAGCGTATATCGTTTTCTATTTTTCATTGCAGCTATTTGTTCCCAATACATATTTCTGATTATTTGTAGGTCTTTTCCATCAATATTGAGTCTTTTTAATTGGTTGATCAATTCTTTATGTCTTACCCAATCGAAAACCTTGGTGTAATCAACAAACCATAAATATAAATCTTTATTCAACTCGATTGACCTTTCTACGGTAGTTCTCAGGATGTATCTGGCATTAATAGTTCCTTTCGATTCAACACATACACATTGTTCTTCTGCTGTTTCTCTTTTGATTCTGTCCCTTGTCCTCATCATGATATTCTTAACAGGATTGTTGTTATATAACTCATCAAGCTGATTGTGCGATGGAGTTTGCATTCTATAGCCTCTGTTTTCTTTGGAAGTGCAATGAACATTGATTTCGACATATCTTTGGGGATTTTTCCAGTGTCATAAATTTCATTTAGGGGATAGTTGTTTTTTCAGTACCGACTTCCTCCAGGGCTTCAATCATGTCTGTAATAATATCGTCTGGTCCTGGGGCTTTTCCTGGTTTCATCTTTTTCAATGGTGGTCTAACTTCATATTTCATAATGGGGGGCTCTTCAACGTTCTCT
>CM060312.1:94889169-94941669 GCA_030674185.1 Monoplex corrugatus | reverse complement strand
GGAAATGGTTTGTGTTTCGCCAGTCAGTTTGCTACAAAAGAGATTTTAATGGACACTATTTTCATTACATGTATAACAAATTTACAGTTAACCAACTTGTGCATGGGAATTTATACCAGTGTTATTGCTATAGTGAATGAAGTGTACAATGGAAAGTACCTCTTGTATGAAAAGTCATGGACAAACAGTGTGACTTGCAAACTGGCTGGTTTTATATCTCAACTGTCGAGTGAAGTGTCTGTACTCATCGTCTGCTTTATGGCAGTAGATCGTATCATAATCCTCTATCTACCTTCCAGCTCTTTGAGGTCAAGTAAAAGGTCAGCAGCTGTAGTGTGTGGAGTGATGTGGTTGTTTGGATTGCTGTTGGCATCACTGCCTCTTCTCCCTGGTCCTCACTTGGGCGTATATGGCCAGACTGGTTTATGTCATCTGCTATTGTTTGATAAACACAGTTCTAAGCAAGACTCTGATTTACTTCAATTTATCATGGTGTGTAACTTTACTCTGTGTGTGATGACAGGTGCTGGTCAGGTCTTTATTTACAGGGCAACACCAAAGTACAGAGTCACAGCAGATTCCACAAAGAAGTCTGTAATGTCTTCACAGCACCTTATGATAAATATTTCTGTGATGTCCGTGATTTGCTGGTCCTCAATCACCATCACCAATCTAATGACCACAGCTGGAGTTTCTGTGTTGGATAAGGTCAGGGTTGTCATGTCTGTAGTCATGTTACCCTTCAGCTCTGCACTTTACCCAGTGTTCTACTGGTGGGGTAAAGTCAGGAACAAACGACAACAGGAGAAGGAAAATCGTGTAATGCAGACACTGAAAGCAAGAATGTTGTCATCTAAATAAAATATGGAAGGCAACATGTATTCATCGATTCCAAAATCTGTGTTGGCGTCTTGCCATTGCCCCACCCTCCTCTCATCTCCCAGAAAACTACAAAGAACATCATTCAAAGCCATGGCTTGCAGGGACATAATCCCAACCTAGAATACAACAATGAAGGTGAGTGAGGACAAAACAGGCATACGTTTCAGCAAACTACTCCACGCATACATTATTTAAGATGATATTTTGCCTCCCGTAATGATTATCATCATGATAATAATTATACTACTACTACTACTACTACTACTACTAAATCTACCACCATCACCACTGCCACTACCACTACTACTGCCACTGAAGCTGCTGCAACTACTGCTGGTGTGCATTGTGTGCATTGCTACACGCATATATTAAGATTGATATTTTGCCTTCTTTAATATTAATCATCATCATAATAATGATAATACTACTACTAATACTATTGTTACTACTACTGCTACTACTAAAACCACCACCACCACCACCACAGCCACTACCACGACTACTGCTGCTGCTGCTTCAAGTGTGCGTTGTGTGGCTGTGTCCTAGGGTTTGTCATCTCTCCAACTTTGCCATTTGGCTTGTGAACAACGTAACTGATAACCAGTTCTGAATGGGTCATGGAGAGCATGAACAATCCCCCCTCTACATGGTAGATAGCTACAATGTACTATCAGAGCTGGGAGGTGATGTTCATCTGTAGTAAGGTATTGTTGCTCTGGCTCCCATCCAGCACTTTCATGCGTTTCTTATTAATTTGGGAGTGAAGAGTCAGTGGGGTTTTGTTTTTATGACTGGATATTAGTGTGTGTGTGTGTGTGTGTGTGTGTGTGTGTGTGTGTGTGTGTGCATGTGTGTGTGTGCGTGCGTGTGTGTGCGTGTGTGTTGTTTGTGTGTGTGTGTGTGTGTGTGTGTGTGTGTGTTACGTGTGTGTATGTGTGTATGCCCGTTGAAAGGCAGAAAGGCAGTTGTAGCAACGGTGCTGTGGAGCGTCAACAGGGCATTGTGAGGCACAATAGGACACTCTGACCATCCACTGCATCCCTACCCATCGCCAGTCGTCTTGATCATGTCTTGCCACTGGATCACGATGGTTCGGGGCGAGAGAGTGATGTTGACGATCTGCGCAACTCTCCCTCACTATAATCCAATTCACGCGCAAGTCAAGGCATCACTACTATAAAACTGGAGTCCTAAGGCGATTTGCGAGTGGCGAAGTGGCAGGTCTGGATAACCTGGCTGGCTTACAGCGGCAGACGGGGATCCCACTCATGCGATCGAAAAACAAAAATAAAAAACTCTCGGTGACTCCGCTCACTATCGGCACATGGAATGTGCGCACGCTCTTGGACAACCCAAGTGCAAACCGACCTGAACGACGTACAGCACTGATTGCAAGAGAACTCGATAGGTACACCATCCACATCTCAGCTCTATGTGAGACCAGGCTCGCAAACGAAGGCCAATTGTCAGAAACGAAAGCTGGCTACACCTTCTTCTGGAGTGGTCGCGGTAGCGACGATCGTCGTGAGGCGGGAGTGGGCTTTGCCATCAGATCAAATCTGGTCGGTAAACTAACCAGCCTCCCGAAAGGAACTAACGACCGACTCATGTCGTTGCGCCTTCCACTAAGAGGAAAACGTCATGCCACCCTCATCATTAATTAATTACAATATTTATATAGCGCAAAATCTTGATAAAATCAAATCTAAGCGCCTATGCCCCTACAATGACCAACACAGAGGAAGCAAAGGCCAAGTTCTACGAAGACCTGGAATCCCTACTCGCGACTGTACCCAAAGAAGACAAGTTGTTGATTCTTGGCGACTTCAATGCCAGAGTTGGGACAAATCACAAAACGTGGGAAGGATTATCGGACGAAATGGAGTCAGAAAGAGCAACAGCAATGGGCACCTACTCCTGAGGACCTGTGCGGCACATGACCTGCTCATCACCAATACAATCTTCCGCCTGCCAAACCGCAACAAGACGTCATGGATGCATCCTCGCTCGAAGCACTGGCATCTCATCGACTACGTCATCGTTAGGAAAAAAGACAAGCAGGACGTCAGAGTAACGAAAGCCATGTGCGGTGCAGAATGTTGGACTGACCATAGGCTCATCATCTCTAGACTCAACATCTCTATCCAGCCGAGACGACGTCCACAAGGAAAGAGGTTCAACAAAAGACTGAACGTCACAAAGCTGGAACGACCCTCTGTGTATCAAAACTTCAGAAATGACCTTGATGCACAGCTCGAAGGCCTAGATCTGGGCTCCAAAAGTGTGGATGAGGATTGGACAGCCTTCCGAGACGTCGTCTACAACTCAGCAAGGGGGCAACTCGATATCAACCAGCGTAAACACCAGGACTGGTCTGATGAAAACGACGCCGACATTCACATATTGTTGGAAGAAAAGCGAAAAGTCTTCAGAGCACACCAGCAAGACCCAAAGTCTACCGCCAAGGAAGCTGCCTATAAATCAATCAAAAACAAAATGCAGACAAAGCTCAGAGAAATGCAAGACTCCTGGCTTAGCAGAAAAGCGGACGAAATACTGAAGCATGCTGATACCAACAACTACAAGTACTTCTATGACGCCCTAAAAACTTTATATGGGCCACAGCCCCAAGGAACATCGCCGCTGCTCAACGCCGACGGATCAAACTTCTCACTGAAAAAAATGCCATCCTACAACGCTGGGCCGAGCACTTCGACAGCATCCTCAATCGTGCATCTACTTGCAACAGCGAAGCCATTGACCGTATGCCGAAAGTGCCAATAAACACCGAACTGGCAGTGCCTCCAACGGAATCAGAGATCACGGCAGCAATCAAGCACCTTTCAAACGGCAAAGCTCCAGGCTCTGACTCCATTCCAGCAGAGATATACAAAGCAGGTGGACCAGTCATGACCCAAAAGCTAACAGAGTTGTTCAAGAACATGTGGGAACAAGAATCCATCCCCAGGAACTGAAGGACGCGACCATTGTCCATCTCTACAAGAAGAAGGGCAACAGGCAGTCCTGTGACAACCACAGGGGAATCTCTCTGCTCGCCATTGCCGGTAAGATCCTCGCAAGAGTCCTCCTCAACCGCCTTATCGTTCACCTGGAAAATGGCCACCTACCAGAAACACAGTCCGGCTTCAGAAAATCACGCGGGACAATCGACATGATATTCGCAGCATGACAACTGCAAGAAAAGTCTCAGGAACAACACCAAGACCTGTACACGACATTCGTTGATCTGACAAAGGCCTTCGACACGGTCAGCCGTGAAGGACTATGGAGAATTATGGAGAAGTTTGGATGCCCATCAAAGTTCATCAACATGGTGCGCCAATTTCATGACGGCATGCAGGCACGTGTGTTGGACAAAGGGGATTGCTCCGAGACTTTCTCAGTCACGAACAGTGTCAAGCAGGGTTGTGTACTGGCGCCAACACTGTTCAGTATGATGTTTACGGCCATGCTCTCGGACGCATTCTATGACGACATTGACACATGCATTGGCTTCAGATACAGGACAGACGGAAGGCTCCTCAATGCCCTCAGGCTTCAGGCGAAGACCAAGGTTGAAAAAGACTGGGTCCGCGACCTCCTGTTCGCCGATGACTGCGCTCTGAACGCCACCACTGAAGCAAAAATGCAGCAGAGCATGGATCGATTCGCATCATCCTGCACAAACTTCGGACTCACCATCAGTACAAAGAAGACCGAAGTCATGTTCCAGCCTGCACCATAACAGCAGTACTCAGAACCAAGCATCACTGTCAAGGGAGAAACCCTGAAAGCTGTGGAAGCATGATCTCAAGATCAGTGAATATAGACACTGAGGTAGACACGCATTGCCAAAGCAAGTTCAGCTTTCGGACGCCTCAGGGTATCGGTATGGGACAGGAGAGGTATCAAACTGTCCACCAAGCTGAAGGTATACAAGGCAGCCGTTCTGCCAACCCTTCTGTATGCCTGTGAGACAGACCGTATACGAGCGCCATGCCAAGAAACTCAATCGATTCCACATCAACTGCCTCAGACAGCTCCTGAAGATCACCTGGAAGGATAGAATACCTGACACAGATGTCCTCGATCAGGCCGGAATGACTAGCATTCACACCCTGCTCAGAAGAGCCCAGCTCAGATGGGCCGGACACATCGTGCGTATGCAAGACACGCGTCTCCCGAAGAGACTGCTCTATGGTGAGCTAGCACACGGCATACGCTCGCGAGGAAAGCCAAAGCTGCGCTTCAAGGACACGCTTAAAGCGTCCCTGAAAAACTTCGGTATCGACACCAAGACATGGGAGGCCCTTACACAAGACCGCTCATCATGGAGAAGCTGCGTTGGCGAAGGTGCCGCCTCCTACGAACAAAGCAGGATCAGTGGAGCACAAAAGAAACGAGAGCTGCGTAAATCCCGAGCCAACTCCCAAGTCCACAATCCAGCAGAACACATGTGTCTCATCTGCGGCCGAGCCTTCCGCGCACGAATCGGCCTCATCAGTCACAGCCGGACACATGAATCGTGATGATCCTTGGTCATCGTCGATCACGACGGACGAACAACATGTGTGTATGTATGTGTGGGTGTATGGGTGTGCAGATGTGGGAGTGTGTGTGTGTGAGGGTGTGGGTGTGGGTGTAAGTGTGTGTGTGGGGGGGCGTGGTGTATTTGTGTATGTGTGTGTGGATGTGCGCGCGCGTGTGTGTGTGTGTGTGTGTGTGTGTGTGTGTGTGTGTGTGAGAGAGAGAGAGAGAGAGAGAGAGAGAGAAAAAGAGTGAGTGTGGGTATTAACGCTACAAAATAACTCACAAAGATAATTCTGAACATAACGGTTTTAAAAGGAAAGAGCGCTGAGTTTCCTATAGTATTGAACTTTTTGAATTTTGTTTCTTTGTTTCTTTGTTTGTTTTGTCAGGGGGGATTATACGTCTTTAGAATGTAAAACAGTGTAAATACTCGTTTTCTGGACCTTGTGGAAACCCTAGAATGAAAAGGTTCACAATACATTTTCTTTAGAGTTCCTCTGTAAGGTTCTAGAATAAAACAGATAAGTACACATTGTTTACATGTTGAAGTTAGTTCAGTACATTCTGTTCAGGACTACGCTCTTCTGTAAGATTTTGGACGAAATGTTGAATATTCTTAATGTTTATTTGTTATAAGTTAGTTTAGAATGTTCTGTGTTCTTCTGTCTAATCCTAGTATGAAATAATACGCGTTGGTTCTTTTAATAGATCACAAAATCTGATATCTCGAGTTCCATTCCAGCCAGCAACATTCAGAACTGGCATTTCATTGCCTATCTTAATGTTTCCATCACTCCGGTGGGGTCAGCTTGGTATTTTATAGGTCCTTTCTCCATCTTAATGCTACCATCACTCCAGTGGTGTCAGCTTGGCATTTTATAGGTCCTTTCTCCATCTTAATGTTTCCATCACTCAGGTGGTGTTAGCTTGGTATTTTATATGTCCCTTCTCCATCTTAATGTTTCCATCACTCCGGTGGTGTTAGCTTGGTATTTGATAGGTCCTTTCTCCATCTTAATGTTACCATCACTCCGGTGGTGTTAGCTTGGTATTTGATAGGTCCTTTCTCCATCTTAATGTTTCCATCACTCAGGTGGTGTTAGCTTGGTATTTTATATGTCCCTTCTCCATCTTAATGTTTCCATCACTCCGGTGGTGTCAGCTTGGTATTTTATATGTCCCTTCTCCATCTTAATGTTTCCATCACTCCGGTGGTGTCAGCTTGGTATTTTATAGGTCCCTTCTCCATCTTAATGTTTCCATCACTCCGGTGGTGTCAGCTTGGTATTTTATAGGTCCCTTCTCCATCTTAATGTTTCCATCACTCCGGTGGTGTCAGCTTGGTATTTTATATGTCCCTTCTCCATCTTAATGTTTCCATCACTCCGGTGGTGTCAGCTTGGTATTTTATAGGTCCTTTCTCCATCTTAATGTTTCCATCACTCCAGTGATGTTAGCTTGGTATTTTATATGTCCTTTCTCCATCTTAATGTTTCCATCACTCAGGTGGTGTTAGCTTGGTATTTTATATGTCCCTTCTCCATCTTAATGCTTCCATCACTCCGGTGGTGTCAGCTTGGTATTTTATATGTCCTTTCTCCATCTTAATGTTTCCATCACTCTGGTGGTGTCAGCTTGGTATTTTATAGGTCCTTTCTCCATCTTAATGTTTCCATCACTCCAGTGGTGTCAGGTTGGTATTTTATATGTCCTTTCTCCATCTTAATGTTTCCATCACTCTGGTGGTGTCAGCTTGGTATTTTATATGTCCTTTCTCCATCTTAATGTTTCCATCACTCAAGTGGTGTCAGCTTGGTATTTTATATGTCCTTTCTCCATCTTAATGTTTCCATCACTCCGGTGGTGTCAGGTTGGTATTTTATATGTCCTTTCTCCATCTTAATGTTTCCATCACTCCGGTGGTGTCAGCTTGGTATTTTATATGTCCTATCTCCATCCTAATGTTTCCATCACTCAGGTGGTGTCAGCTTGGTATTTTATAGGTCCCTTCTCCACCTGGCCTCCCCATTTCAGTACCACTTAGCAAATGATGTCTTGCACCAGCTCTCAGAGTCTGCCAGATAGTTGCCAGCAGATTTGGATACAGCGCATATGAAATTGTCTGAGTGTGGTGAACCCCACTTGAAGAAACTCTAAACGACTAAGGTTAATAATAATAAATAATAATAATAATTACAATATTTATATAGCGCAAAATCTCGATAAAAATCAAATCTAAGCGTTAATACATTATATTCGTTTTGAAATGTATTCTGTGAGATTATAGAAAGCGTTGCTGGCTTCTGTTTGAGGCCCAGCAAGGTTATAAGAAAACATTAAAGAAAAGATCATTGCACTGATTCTAACTTGTCAATGTGTTTTGCTGAGGCACTGTATATATGTTTGAGAATACTTTGATACACGTAAGACTGAATTTGCTATTGTTTGACTGATGCTAGATTTGCTCTTGAGTTCATTGCACCATCGTGTCCTCCTAGTTATGATATGACCTGAAGGCAAAATGATCAAAAAGAACTTATCCATCAGGCCTGCAATGCTTTTAACACTGAGCAAAAGGTTTGTGAAAAATGTTGACTCAGAAAACTGAATTCACACTTTAGATGATCTGCCATAGGGAATAAGGTATGCTGTCTGATAGGTATCATGTTTGCTATTACAGTTGAGCTGTTAGCAAACCCCTAGGGCATTATATGTACATGTTGCTATCGCATGAGAGGTTTCGTGATGTATATAAGGAATTGGGGATGTGTATGAAGGATAGAAATTGGAGGTGATTATGAAGAGTTGGGGATGTGTATGAAGAATAGTTTTTCTGCTTGGAAATCACGCACACAACAAAGAATGGGAGAGAGACGAGCAGGAAAATGCACTAACCACACTAGACAAGGATTCTCAAAAGTAGTCCACACATGGAATGATAAATACAGCACATTTATTTAATTGATCAACTTCAACGTAAGACATAATTCACCGTTCTTACTGGCCTACGTCCCAATGGCCCTAAATCCTAAAATGCACAACGAATCTTCACTATCTTACAGTTACTAAAATACTGAACATGTCCATCTGTCCAACTCTATTCTTCCTGTTTCCTGAAAAGTAAAACATTCTTTTAACTTCTAACCCTAACCTTAACACCTAACAAGAGTACGAAATGAAACGTGGGTCAGATACCTGTGACGTACCTTGGAAGCTGGTTCGCCCACAAGACTACGAGGGGCTGACTGACTATTCCTTTTATAGAAGGGGAATTCAGGACAGGACACTTTCTTTCCCTGACCATCAATGTGTCAGTTGTCATAGCTGTCCACGTCCCTAAAGCCTGACTTGAAAAATAGAGTGACTGGACTCTTTGTTTTTAGAAGGGGGATTCAGGTAAGGACGCTTTCCCTTCCTGACCATCACTGTGTCAGCTGTCATTAGCTCTCCACACCCATAAAGCCTGACTTGAAAAATGGAGTGACTGGACTTGTAATCGTGGCATGGTGGCTATAGCTAACGTTACCCTTGGTCATTTAATATGCCGTTATCAGAAGTCAAATTTGGACCGTGACTTTTACTGCCATGCGTCATCCCTTAGAACCTGTCCAACTTCCCCAAAGTGGAGAATAATGGACAATTGGCAGCTGACGTTATTTTCCTTTACTATTGGCTTCTGGTCAGTGGTGTGGTCACTTCACAGGACAGGTCTATGGTACTGATCCATCAATTCTGTCTCAATGCATCTGTCACCCTAAGGAATTCCTGTGATAATATGTCCCCTCCCCCACAAAAAATGTCCTCATTTTTTTTAAAGAGAATAGGAGGAATAGCGAATATAAGGAATAGAACATATGATTCAGTAGACAAGACTCTCATACACGATTGACAGGTGATACGAAGGCTTGGGGATAGGGAAGTTTATCAGAATCACTTATATGAAATGGAATGAATCTGAACACTTGTGTGCATGCCGAAAAAGATACCGTAGAGGTTGGGATGAGCAGGCCAGTTCCAAGAAGATGTCATGCGTCACCTGTAGTAGGCAGAGTTCTGTCAGCTTACTCATGAAAACTGTCAGACTTGCACACATGCAGGTACGTTGTGTTTGCACCACGAGAACACCATTCAGGCAGAGTTCATGTCCATGTGACGTGTGACGTATGCAGGAGAACGTCAAAGAAAGCACTGAAGATGGAGATAATGTGGCGTGTCACCAAGTAGGAAGACTGAAGTCAAGGAAGAACTGCCTACTACATGATGACCATGGAGATAAGGGTGACCGTGACTTTTACTGCCACACGCCACACCTTAGAACCTGTCCAACTTCCCCAAAGTGGAGAATAATGGACAATTGGCAGCTGACGTTATTTTTCTTTACTACTGGCTTCTGGTCAGTGGTGTGGTCACTTCACAGGTCTATGGTACTAATCCATCAATTCTGTCTCAATGCATCTGTTGCCCTAAGGAATTCCTGTGATAATACTATGATAATATTAACACCTCACGGTTTTCTTGAATATTGAGCAAATCTGTATGACTAGCAATCAAAAACCAAATCCAAAAGTGAAACAGCATATCGACAGGGCTTGACAATCTGCACATATTCTATTTTAGGGCTTAGTTTTGATTTGTTTTGTCTTAGAAACGAACTAGAAAACCGCCAAAATGGAATCATAACGTGTATTTAGTACAGCACAACAAGACAGGTACGCTGTCAAGTGTAAACAAAAGACAACAAAGAATAAATACACATTACATGTCACAACAATCAGTATACAACCTCCAATACGTTCAGTTGAGCAGGAAAAAATGGCAGATGTATACACTGGTAACTAAAGAACAGGGTAGACAAATGTGTTCTACAATGGAAAAGTGTCCATGCCAAATAATTGTTATTTTCACCTGAGGAGGGCCAGGGTCAAGTTATTGGAAATCAATTAACTATAATGCACTATTTAAGTATCTTGTCTAGAGGGAGGAGTTATGTATATATATATATACATATATATATATATACATATATACATACATACATACATATATACATACATACATACATACATACATACATACATACATACATACATACATACATACATACATACATATATACATACATACATACATTTTCACGAATGAATGGGAAATATAACTGCGAGAAGTAAGGGTCATGAACATAGTGTGCTGAGTGCAAAGAATATACGAGGGTGAGTCAAAAAGTAATGCCTTTTTATTTAGAACAGGAACAATTACCGACACAGGAACGTGCATCATACATCAAAATGAAGCTGGTCCTCTAAGGATCACATCCCTACTTCTCATCAGAGTCACCGTTTCTCTCAATAGCAACGTTCCACCTTCGAATGAGGTTATGTATCCCTGCCTCGTAAAATTCTGTTGACTGTGCTTGGAGCCACGTCTTCATTGCAGTTTTCACTTCCTCGTCATTGGCATTGGCATAATGTTTGCCTCCCAAACCCTCTTTCATGGGGCCCGAAGAGATGATAGTCTGAAGGCGCTAAGTCTGGTGAGTATGGAGGATGCGGTAAAGTTGTCCACCCGAATGTGGCGATTGTCTCCTTTGTCCTGATGCTTGTGTGTGGTCGAACATTGTCATGCAGAAGGACATTATCGATTTGCAAGTTGGGTTTCACTCGTCGGATTCTTACTTTGAGCATCGTCAGGGTCTTAATGTATGCCTCAGAGTTTATTGTTTCTCCTCTTGGCAAGAAATCAACCAGAATGACACCTTGAGCATCCCAAAAGACAGTCGCAATGATTTTCCAGCTGACTTTTCCGTCTTGAACTTTTTCGGTTTTTGTGACATAGGGTGGCGCCATTCCATTGACTGCCTCTTTGATTCCGGTTTATAACGGTGAATCCATATTTCATCACCGGTAACAAGCCTTCCAAAGAAGGTGTTGTCTCTTTGACTTTGTTCAAGAAGTTCAGTGCAGGTGTTGACCCTGTCAGTCTTGCGTTCGGTAGTCAGCTCTTTCGGTACCCATCGGGCACACGCTTTTGAAAACCCAAGTGATTCAACAATGTTATAAGCACTTCCATGGCTCACTTCAAGGATTTCTGCCAACTCCTCAAGGGTTATATGCCTATCTTCTCTAATCAGAGCATCTGCTTTTGCTTTATTGGCGGGATTCACAGAAGTGGACGGACGGCCAGAACGGGGTTTATCGGCTACGCTCGCAGTTCCCACCTTTTCATCATTCAGACAAGAGATCCGCATGCGAACATTGCTATAATCTAAAGTATTCTCCTGATACACATTCTGTAATCGTCTGTGAATGTTCACAACGGTTTCCCCCTCAGCAACAAGGAATTCAATCACTGCTCTTTGTTTTTGACGCAGCTCTAAGGGGGCAGCCATTTCGAATTTTCCTCACGAGTCTATGAACCTGAAACATACCAAACAAATTATTTCAGTCCGTAACAGTTAAAATCATTTGTAACTGAGCAACATTTCAGGTGATATAAATTAAAAGGATTTACTTTTTTACTCACCCTCTTTTTTTTATTTTTCTTCATCGATTCATTCTCATTTGCCAACAAGCTGTCACCTATTCCCTATGTATTCCTTGTATTGACTGCGGAAAATGAAATCAACATGTAGTGGCAGACTGCCTGAAATAGAACACTGTACCCATGCAAATCCTGACTGTCAGAGCTGGGTGGTGACAAACTGCACATGCTACAAATACTTCAGCAGTGACACTCTACTCCAGTTTGACAGTGAGGAACAAAATCCATTCAAGAAAGCGAGGGAGTACTGTAAATCCTTTGGTGGCCTCCTAGCAGCACCAAAACGTGACAATGACTTACGACAACTGATTGATTTACTTGACAGATTGAATGGGAGATTGCAGTACAATCATTGGTATATACTGGGGGGATATATCTTTACCTAACATGTATAGAGAAAGTCTAACAACTGATGATAAGTATGTGCTGCATAACAGATTTACACAGACACAATCTGTAAGGCATATTGAACACGCATTATGCTTGGTTCTTTCATGTCGGTATTTGTCAGTGCGTGTGTCTTGGATAGACAACTGTTTGCATGATGACGACGGATTAGTATCTTAATTTCTCTTCTTCCAACATTAGTGCAATATGTGAAAAATGACACTAAGTCAGCATTTACACAGCTGCTCAACACATCGTTTTCAACAGACAGAAGGCATTTCACACGATGTCAGAATGGTCACATAACACTTACCTTCCTGGCATGTGGTCCACATAGTGTGTGTGGTAAAGAACACATAACTCCTTGTACATTCTCTAACATGTGGATATAGCATCATCTCTTTCAACTGTACCAAGCTGTAATACTGAGTGTCATCGATTATGGACTGGGCCTCACTACGTTAAAACTAGAAAGAATACAAAACGAAGCAATGAAAGTGATCCTCAGAACCACAAAAGACACACCAACGGAGACTATGCGATACCTGGTCGACCTTCCTTCAATACAGTTGAGACACAAAATAGAACAAGTAAAGGCATATTGCAGGGCATTGGTTGGAGAACCCAGAAAACCCACTCCACCAGGTAGTCGGAACAGCAAAATGCAACAGAGTCCAACGTGGAAAATCATGGATGGGACAGTGTCAAGCTCACTAAGGCTTGAACTAGAATGGAAAGACTGAGAAACAGACCTATCAGCTCTAACACCTCCTTTCACTAACTAAATAAGGAAATCCTTGGACAAAATACATTTACACAAATTTTATTAATGACAAGCAATACAACATGACACATCATTCGTACATATAAACATGGATATAACATCACTCGAGGTGGCACCAAGAAAACCAACATTGCATACATTTCAAATCCACAAAGAAACATCCCAAAATTACTTTGAACAACAACAACAACAAAAACACAAAAAACACCCACCTACACACACAAAACATAAATGTCAGCAATGAATAAATGCATTCAACCAAGTACATTTGTTCCGATTGCTTCCGTCCCTTGCTTCACATGTGTAGCAACCCTCATGAGGAGGAAAACACCTTCAACATTTAGACTCACGAAGGGTGACGTTCACAGTCTTACACAACGTTCTGACACTATGATTCCCAAGTTTCTCTTAAGGCTCTCAAACGCTTGAATGGCGAACGGGTGCTGACTGAACGAACTTAAAAAAAAAGAGTGAAGACCCTCGAATCAGCAGAATGATAAATACCACTAAGGATGATGTTGAGGAAACAAGCCAAGGCGAACAGCTGGGCAGTAGGCTCGTAGCGTGGTGGTTACAGCCGAATCCTGCCGGAAGTTGTTGTTACAGACACGCCCACCAGCCATACTTGCTCCGCACGCTCGTCACATTACCGCAGCTTGGATATGTTCGCCCTTTCGTAGAGCCTTGGGCCAACACAGACAGGCACAACGACTGTTGCGTAGGACACTACTGATTTTTACCCCTCTACACCGATGGAATAAGGAAATAACAACTTACCCCTACCGACTGGGAGGTATATGGAAAGCTACTCATTACACCAAGGCAGCAAAAACTCTTTCACTTCTAAAACACAACGTCGAACTACGAATCAGTGACTGGCCCTGACCACCTTAACCGCATATCGACTGTAGCAGAAGGGGACAGAAACTCTTTTTATCCAGCCAACCCAACAAGTTGACAGAACTACTGTTTACAAAAAACAGCCCAAAAGCACGCAAAATTTAACACACAGGCCCACGTAAACCATAACTTAGGCCACAAACACGAGTTGACAGAACATCTGTTCACAACCAAAGTACAAAAATCACGCAAAAATACACACACAGGCCCAGGTAAACCATAACTGGACAGGTGAGTTTTGTCCCACTTGGCAAAATTCCACACGCGCTGACCCAACGAAACACCCCTGTCCCCAGTAAGAACAGGAAAGAAAAAAAAAAAAGACAAACTTCCATGACAATAACCCCCCCCCCCCCCTACTTAAGATTCAAGTACTGTATTTAACTTTAATAAGTCAAAGGCACGGCAGTTAACTGTGCCCTAGAATCAAAACATTATATACACACAAGGACTCTATTTTTTATGATTATTGAGACAGCATATCAAGTATTGATCCAAAACCACACTCGCTTACGAACCAACATCCTGAATTCACATTTATGTCATTTCAGGCAGACAGTTTGTCTCTGAAAACCCCAAAGTGAGAGTAAATAAGGGTGTATGTGTAGTAAACGGAACCACAGATGAATGAAGCTTAACCCTTTGATTCCCTCAGTCTATGCATCATCTTCAGCATCCTGCACTCACTCAGCCTATGTATCAGCTTTCTGTATTCCCTCAGCCTATACATCAGCTTTTTGTACTCCCTCAGCCTATGCATCAGCTTTCTGTACTCCCTCAGCCTATACATCAGCTTTCTGTATTCCCTCAGCCTATACATCAGCTTTCTGTACTCCCATCAGCCTATACATCAGCTTTCTGTATTCCCTCAGACCTATACATCAGCTTTCTGTATTCCCTCAGCCTATACATCAGCTTTCTGTATTCCCTCAGCCTATACATCAGCTTTCTGTATTCCCTCAGCCTATACATCAGCTTTCTGTACTCCCTCAGCCTATACATCAGCTTTCTGTATTCCCTCAGCCTATACATCAGCTTTCTGTATTCCCTCAGCCTATACATCAGCTTTCTGTATTCCCTCAGCCTATACATCAGCTTTCTGTATTCCCTCAGCCTATACACAGCTTTCTGTATTCCCTCAGCCTATACATCAGCTTTCTGTATTCCCTCAGCCTATACATCAGCTTTCTGTACTCCCTCAGCCTATACATCAGCTTTCTGTATTCCCTCAGCCTATACATCAGCTTTCTGTATTCCCTCAGCCTATACATCAGCTTTCTGTATTCCCTCAGCCTATACATCAGCTTTCTGTATTCCCTCAGCCTATACATCAGCTTTCTGTATTCCCTCAGCCTATACATCAGCTTTCTGTATTCCCTCACCTATACATCAGCTTTCTGTACTCCCTCAGCCTATACATCAGCTTTCTGTACTCCCTCAGCCTATACATCAGCTTTCTGTACTCCCTCAGCCTATACATCAGCTTTCTGTACTTCCCTCAGCCTATACATCAGCTTTCTGTACTCCCTCAGCCTATGCATCAGCTTTCTGTACTCCCTCAGCCTATGTATCAGCTTCTGTACTCCCTCAAGCCTATGTATCATCTTTCTGTACTCCCTCAGCCTATGTATCAGCTTTCTGTACTCCCTCAAGCCTATCATCAGCTTTCTGTACTTCCCTCACCTATGTACATCAGCTTTCTGTACTCCCTCAGCCTATGTATCAGCTTGCTGTACTTCCTCAGCCTATGTATCAGCTTGTCTGTACTCCTCAGCCTATGTATCAGCTTTCTGTACTCTCTCAGCCTATGTATCAGCTTTCTGTACTCCCTCAACCTATGTATCAGCTTCTGTATTCCCTCAGCCTATGATCAGCTTTCTGTACTCCCTCAGCCTATACATCAGCTTTTCTGTACTCTCCTCAGCCTATGCTATCAGCTGTCTGTATTCCCTCAGCCTATGTATCAGCTTTCTGTACTCCCTCAGCCTATGTATCAGCTTGCTGTACTCTCTCAGCCTATGTATCAGCTTGCTGTACTCCCTCCATCTATACATCAGCTTGCTGTACTCCCTCAGCCTATGTATCAGCTTGCTGTACTCCCTCTATCTATCATCAGCTTGCTGTACTCCCTCAGCCTATGTATCAGCTTCTGTACTCTCTCAGCCTATGTATCAGCTGTCTGTATTCCCTCAGCCTATGTATCAGCTGTCTGTATTCCCTCAGCCTATGTATCAGCTGTCTGTATTCCCTCAGCCTATGCATCCAGCTTTCTGTACTCCCTCAGCCTATACATCAGCTTTCTGTACTCTCTCAGCCTATGTATCAGCTGTCGTATTCCCTCAGCCTATGTATCAGCTTTCTGTACTCCCTCAGCCTATACATCAGCTTTCTGTACTCTCTCAGCCTATACATCAGCTTTCTGTATCCCTCAGCCTATGTATCAGCTTTCTGTCCTCCCTCAACCTGTACATCAGCTTTCTGTATTCCCTCAGCCTCTATATCAGCTTTCTGTCCTCCCTCAACCTGTACATCAGCTTTCTGTATTCCCTCAGCCTATATATCAGCTTCTGTACTCCCTCAGCGTATGTATCAGCTTTCTGTACTTCCTCAGCCTACGCATCAGCTTTCTGTACTCCCTCAGCCTATACATCAGCTTTCCTTACTCCCTCAGCCTATGTATCAGCTTTCTGTACTCCCTCAGCCTATGCGCCAACTTTCTGTACTCTCTCAGCCTAAACATCAGCTTTCTGTACTCTCTCAGCCTATGTATCAGCTTGCTGTACTCTCTCAGCCTATGTATCAGCTTGCTGTACTCTCAGCCTATGTATCAGCTTGCTGTACTCTCTCAGCCTATGTATCAGCGTGCTGTACTCTCTCAGCCTATGATCAGCTTCTGTACTCTCTCAGCTTATGTATCAGCTTGCTGTACTCTCTCAGCCTATGTATCAGCTTGCTGTACTCTCTCAGCCTATGTATCAGCTTGCTGTACTCCCTCAGCCTAAGTATCAGCTTTCTGTACTCTCTCAGCCTATGTATCAGCTTGCTGTACTCTCTCAGCCTATACATCAGCTGTCTTTACTCTCTCAGCCTATCTATCGCTGCTGTACCTCCACCTATACATCAGCTGTCTGTACTCTCTCAGCCTATATATCAGCTTTCTGTACTCTCTCAGCCTATGTATCAGCTTGCTGTACTCTCTCAGCCTATGTATCAGCTTTCTGTACTCTCTCAGCCTATGTATCAGCTTGCTGTACTCTCTCAGCCTATGTATCAGCTTTCTGTACTCTCTCAGCCTATACATCAGCTTTCTGTACTCCCTCAGCCTATGTATCAGCTTTCTGTACTCTCTCAGCCTATGTATCAGCTTGCTGTACTCTCTCAGCCTATGTATCAGCTTTCTGTACTCCCTCAGCCTATGTATCAGCTTTCTGTACTCCCTCAGCCTATGTTTCAGCTTGCTGTACTCTCTCAGCCTATGTATCAGCTGTCTGTATTCCCTCAGCCTATGTATCAGCTTTCTGTACTCCCTCAGCCTATGTATCAGCTTGCTGTACTCTCTCAGCCTATGTATCAGCTTGCTGTACTCTCTCAGCCTATACATCAGCTGTCTGTACTCTCTCAGCCTATGTATCAGCTTGCTGTACTCCCTCAGCCTATGTATCAGCTTGCTGTACTCCCTCAGCCTATGTATCAGCTTGCTGTACTCCCTCAGCCTATGTATCAGCGTGCTGTACTCTCTCAGCCTATGTATCAGCTGTCTGTACTCTCTCAGCCTATACATCAGCTTGCTGTACTCTCTCAGCCTATACATCAGCTTGCTGTACTCTCTCAGCCTATGTATCAGCTTGCTGTACTCTCTCAGCCTATACATCAGCTGTCTGTACTCCCTCAGCCTATGTATCAGCTTGCTGTACTCCCTCAGCCTATGTATCAGCTTGCTGTACTCTCTCAGCCTATGTATCAGCTTGCTGTACTCCCTCAGCCTATGCATCAGCTTGCTGTACTCTCTCAGCCTATGTATCAGCTTGCTGTACTCCCTCAGCCCATGTATCAGCTTGCTGTACTCCCTCAGCCTATGCATCAGCTTGCTGTACTCCCTCAGCCTATACATCAGCTTACTGTACTCCCTCAGCCTATACATCAGCTTTCTGTACTCCCTCATCCAAGTTGTCATCACGAATATGGATAATTAACAAAAAAAGTCTGCATTGTGTATACTGGTAACTAAGGACGTGTACACTGGTAACTAAGGATGTGTACACTGGTAACTAAGGACGTGTACACTGGTAACTAAGGATATGTACACTGGTAACTAAGGATGTGTACACTGGTAACTAAGGATGTGTACACTGGTAACTAAGGACGTGTACACTGGTAACTAAGGAATAGTGGAGCCGTCGTTCAATCAATGTTTATCATCTTCATCTCCAACATTACTTATCCGTAAATAAGCATCATACTGTAGCCCTGTAGTCATTAAATGTGGCAAAATGTAAATTACCAAAGTTAGAAGACTATTACTATCTCTTGTGGCATGCATCTTTGATACTAACTCAAAGATATATGTAGCCATTTATATATTAAAGATGTGGATTATAAAATCATTCAGACGTCTGTGCCAAAGAACACTGACGGTGTTTATTGTGTGGCTGTGAAAGTGAAAATTAACTCTGTGTCAACTACAAATATCATGTCTGAGCATTATCCACGTGACTGGCTACGGACTTTAGGAAACACTGAGAAATGGTTGGGGAATTTTAATGCCTATTCTCTATTCTGGGACAAGGAGTGCCAATCTAATAATTGTTTTGTTGAAAATATCGTTGACTCTGATTTAGTATTGTTAGAGGACGGTCGAATAAATAGAATTCCGGATAATCCGAAACATACAGAATTTGCCATTGACTTAACTTTACAGTGTTTTATCAAATGACCTCATCATCAATTGCATGTGGGATGTTACATCCGACTATCTTGAAAGTGATCACCTGCCAATTGTTACAGTTATAAATGAACCGTTTGAAAACGCACCATAACAAGACGACGTTATACCTACATGTATATACAGCCGTGTGAACTGAGTAAAATACCGTGAGATTTTAATGGGGATCTGGTTAGTGGGCACCAGGGCATAATTGTCCACACGCCAGTGGGCCTGCGTGCCGCACGTATCGGGGACAGACCTACTCTGAGTCTCTCAAGATTAAGCCTGCGTCCGTGAGGTGCTCAGTTAATGTCGCCACGAGGAGGCATAACGTAGGGCTTGCTGATGGAGAGGCTATGTGTACTGACAGGAAGAGACTTACGCATTCTGCTCTTCTTTTCGCGTAGCTGCAAGCCTTTGAGAGGTGTTTAATTATGTTACCTATACAAAAAGCCAATAAACCCCGCTCTGATCCAGGTAGTTACAAACTTATCTCGTTTACATCCTTGTTACGAAACTAATGGAAAAAAATATATTGAATGGACTGACGTACTTTCTTGAGAAAAATAGTATAATACCTACAAACCAATCTGGATTTCAGAAAGGTAGGTCGACAACAGACCATTTTGTCAAATTAACAATTTAAATAAAAACTCAGTTTGCAAAAGAATATATTGACTGCCCGCGCCCAAGCAAACACAAACCAGAAGAACAAGAAAACCAATGTAAGCGCGTTTCCAACAAGACAAAACAAAACAAGCGCAAATTTTCAGCCAACTAGCCTTTGTCAAGCGCGAACGCACGGTCACAGACAGATCACAGACACCAAACAATGGATAATAAAAACGGGACTAAAAACTTCCCTGCCGCCTCGTCAGTGGGTAAGAGATGGAATGCCCATGTCATCATGAGCAGTAGTAAGAAATGGGGAGAGGGGAGGCAACTATAATGTCAAAAGGGAAGTGAGATGAGTTCTGCAATTTTGATAAGTGGCCATGCTATATCGGTATAGCCCTGTTCTGAAGAAGGCAAGGGCAAGAGCCAAGAGGTAAGGTTCTAGAATAAAACAGATAAGTACACATTGTTCACATGTTGAAGTTAGTTCAGTACATTCTGTTCAGGACTACGCTCTTCTGTAAGATTTTGGACGAAATGTTGAATATTCTTAATGTTTATTTGTTATAAGTCAGTTTAGAATGTTCTGTGTCCTTCTGTCTAAGCCTAGGATGAAATAATACGCGTTGGTTCTTTTAATAGATCACAAAATCTGATATCTCGAGTTCCATTCCAGCCAGCAACATTCAGAACTGGCATTTCATTGCCTATCTTAATGTTTCCATCACTCTGGTGGGGTCAGCTTGGTATTTTATAGGTCCTTTCTCCATCTTAATGCTACCATCACTCCAGTGGTGTCAGCTTGGTATTCTATATGTCCTTTCTCCATCTTAATGTTACCATCACTCCGGTGGTGTCAGCTTGGTATTTTATATGTCCCTTCTCCATCTTAATGTTACCATCACTCCGGTGGTGTCAGCTTGGTATTTTATAGGTCCTTTCTCCATCTTAATGTTTCCATCACTCAGGTGGTGTCAGCTTGGTATTTTATATGTCCCTTCTCCATCTTAATGTTTCCATCACTCCGGTGGTGTGAGCTTGGTATTTTATAGGTCGTTTCTCCATCTTAATGTTTCCATCACTCCGGTGGTGTGAGCTTGGTATTTTATAGGTCGTTTCTCCATCTTAATGTTTCCATCACTCCGGTGGTGTTAGCTTGGTATTCTATATGTCCCTTCTCCATCTTAATGTTTCCATCACTCCGGTGGTGTCAGCTTGGTATTTTATAGGTCCTTTCTCCATCTTAATGTTTCCATCACTCCGGTGGTGTGAGCTTGGTATTTTATAGGTCGTTTCTCCATCTTAATGTTTCCATCACTCCGGTGGTGTTAGCTTGGTATTTTATAGGTCGTTTCTCCATCTTAATGTTTCCATCACTCCGGTGGTGTTAGCTTGGTATTTTATAGGTCGTTTCTCCATCTTAATGTTTCCATCACTCCGGTGGTGTCAGCTTGGTATTTTATAGGTCCTTTCCTCCATCTTAATGTTTCCATCACTCCAATTGTGTCAGCTTGGTATTTTATGTCCTTTCTCCATCTAAATGTTTCCATTACTCCAATGGTGTCAGCTTGGTATTTTATAGGTCCTTTCGCCATCTTAATGTTTCCATCACTCCAGTGGTGTCAGCTTGGTATTTTATAGGTCCTTTCTCCATCTTAATGTTTCCATCACTCAGGTGGTGTCAGCTTGGTATTTTATATGTCCCTTCTCCATCTTAATGTTTCCATCACTCTGGTGGTGTCAGCTTGGTATTTTATATGTCCTTTCTCCATCTTAATGTTTCCATCACTCCGGTGGTGTTAGCTTGGCATTTTATATGTCCTTTCTCCACCTGGCCTCCCCATTTCAGTACCTTGCTAGCAAATGATGTCTTGCACCAGCTCTCAGTGGTGCGAGTCAAGAGGCGCTGTATATTGTCAGGTGAGTCACTGTCTTGAAGTTGGGTGTCATCAGCATAGAAGTGGTGTTTTATAGAGTGGGAGTTGATGATGGTGGACAGGGGGGAGGTGTAAAGAGTGAAAAGAACAGGGCCAAGAACAGATCCTTGTGGAACACCACAGGTCAGGTATGCAGGTTGAGAGTAAGTGCCAATAATGAGAACAGTCTGATTTCTGTTTGATAGATATTAAGTGAACCAGGAGAGAGCAATGTCAGAGATGCCAAAAGTATGATGAAGCCTAGAAAGGAGAATACTATGATCAATGGTATCAAAGGCTGCAGACAGATCAAGGAGTGTGGGGAGAGAGACTTTGCCAGTATCAGTTGCAAGGAGGAGATTGTTGAGAATGTGTAGCAGGGCAGTTTCAGTGCTATGGCACTGGCGGTAAGCTGATTGGAAAGGATTGAGGAGATTGTTGGCAGACAGGTGAGAGTTCAGCTGGTTGAAGACAACTTTTTCGATGAGTTTTGACAAGAAAGAGAGATTAGAGATAGGCCGGGAATTTTTCAGTTCATTTGGGTCTAAATTGTATTTCTTGAGGAGAGGGTGAACAATAGCAGACTTGAAAGAATCTGGGACAGTTCCAGTTTGAAGAGAAGTGTTGATGATGTTGGTGATGAATGGGAGGAGAGTAGGGAGACAGTCAGAGTAGAGAGAACTTGGAAGAGGATCCAGTTCGCAGGTTTTGAACGACATGGATCTGATTGTGTTGAGATGGATACTTCTGTTTTAGAGGCTTGGAAAAGTTGCCTATGTACAGTGAGTTTGGATTTGCGCCAGCAGCGCTCTGCTCTGCGGTGGGCACGTTTTGCACAGGCAATCTCATGAGTGAGCCAGGGGGTAGGGGGGCGGTCAGGTAAAAGACGGGTTGTGGCTGGAGCATGAGTGTCCAGAAGATGGTGGAGAGTAGTATAGAATTCATCGGCAAGGTTATGTGATTTTTCAGAAAGGAGGCGGGAGGCATCAGATGAAAATGTGGAGAGGTCGATAGATTTGAGATTGCGTCGAGTCACTGTGCGCGTGGTACGGGAAGGAGGAGAAATGTCAAGAGAACAGAGAATTGCAGAGTGGTCAGATGGAAGGGCTGAAGTTAGACGGGTAGAAAGAACTGGGCAGTTGTCAGTAGCTGAATTGTGGTGATCACGAGAAATGATCCAGTCAAGAATGTGACCTTTTTGATGGGTTGGTTCAGAAATATGTAGTGTCATATTGTGATTGGACAGAGAGTTGATGATATGTCTTGTGTCATAACGGTGAGTGTTGTCATAGTGGACATTGATGTCACCTAGAATGATGAGATTTCCAGGTAAGAGGCAGTAGTAGTCAAGTAGTTGGTCAAAGTCAGAGAGAAATATGGATGTGGTGAGCTTGTTGGCAGAGCTAGGTGGAGGTCGATAGACACAGGAGAAGGTGATGGGGTGAGGGGTGGATTGGAAGGATACTTCAACGTGCTCGAAAGAAGGATGGGAGAAAGGCAGAGACTGCGAGAAAGATAGGCGGGAATGGAGTGAGTCGTTGTAGAGGATGGCGATACCACCACTTCGGGATGAGCGATGGAAAGAAGCAAGCCTGTAACCACTCGAAGTGAGACTCGCATGTATAGGTTCATGACCAAGGGGTTAAGCCATGTTTCTGTGATAAAAGCAATGTCAACATGCTCATCTGCGATAAAGTCAGCAAAGACATCGGCTTTGCCATCTGCGCATGTTGACTGAGCGTTAAAAAGGCATAGTTTTAGTTTATCAGAGTCACATGGCGGTAGCTCTCAGGTGACTACATCCTGATCAATAAAACATTTAGAAATTCTTTGCTGACAGCAAAAACACTACCCTGCACAGACTGCAACAGTGACCACAATCCTGTAAAGGGAAGATTTAGGCTGAAATTAAGGAAAAGGAAACACACCAAAAGTAACATCAAACTAAATCTCTGCCTCTTAAAGACAGATGAAATCGACACGTGAAAACTTTAACGTACATGTTCAAAACAAATTCAGTGCTCTGGAAGAAGTTGGTGACAATGAGGAAGAATGGACAAAGTTGAGAAACACATGAAATGAAGTTTGTGAAAAAATCTCTGGAGTAGAAAGAAAAGCAAAAAGAACTGGATGGCAAAAGAAATTTTAGGTTTGATGGAAGAATGGAGGAAGGCAAAGGGGAAAAGAAGAAAAATACAACAAGATGAACAAAGAAATCAGGAATAGGTGCCCTGAAGCTAAGGAAGCTTGGCTGAAAACAAAGTGCAAAAAATAGAAGACCGACACAAAACAGATCCTCAGGGTATGTAGAGAAGAATTGAAGAAATTGCCCACAGGAAAAAGACATTCACATCAACTGGTTGCTTAAAATGAAAAGATGGTACGCTTATCATGGAAAAAGACAAACTATTTGATTTATGGAGAAAGTACATTAAAGACCTTTTTGGCGATGACAGAAACAAAGAACATATCATAGGAAAGAACGCTGAGGACCACCCATAATGAAAGATGAAGATAGAGCAACATTGAAATGCGATGAAACCGGGAAAAGCCTCAGGACCAGACAATATTACTACGGAGATGATTGAAGCCCTTGAGGAATTCGATATTGAAAAAGAACAGTCCTCCTAAATGAAATTTATGATACCAGAAAAATCCCCGAAGGTATGTCAAAATCAATTTTCATTGCACTTCCAAAGAAAACAGGGGCTATAGAATGAGAACTCCATTGTACAATCAGATTGATGAGTCAAGTAACAAAAATCCTATAAAATAATCATGATGAGGACAAGGAACAGAACCAAAAGAAAAATGGCAGAAGGACAGTGTGGAGTTGTGGAAGGGAAAGGAACTATTAATGCCATATACATCTTTAGAACTATCAAAGAGAGGTCAATCGAGTTGAATAAGAATTTATAGTTATGCTTTGTTGATTATACCAAGGCTTTCAATTGGGTAGGACATGAAAAATTGATCAACCAATTAGAAAGACTTAATATTGATGGAAAAGATCTACGAATAATCAGAAATATGCATTGGGAACAAACAGCAGCAATGAAAATAGAAAACAATATAAGTTTTTTCCAAAATATCAAAAGAGGAGTCAGGCAAGGTTGTGTTCTGTCACTAGATTTGTTTTCACTGTGCAGCCAAACCATTATGAGAAACCTAGAAGAATGCCCTGGATGAAAGGTTGGAGGAAAAATGATAAACAACATTCGTTAAGCAGATGACACCGTGTTAATTGCAGAAAATGAAAGGGACCTACAAAACCTCGTGAATATAACAGAAATAGAAAGCAAAAACAAAGGGTTGGAGCTAACTAGCAAGAAGACTGAAGTCAGGGTAATCAGTAAAAAACATGAAATCCCCTCATGTAAAATAACAGCAACGGCACAACTTTAAGACAGGTTGATAAGGTTAAACATCTGGGAATGGTCATCTCACCAGATGGCAGATGCACATCAGAAATAGCCAGCAGAATCGGCCAAGCCAAAACAGCATTTAAGAAGATGAAAAGCATTCTTACCAACAAATGCCTATCAATTACCATCAGGAAGAGAATTCTTGAATGCTATATAGAACTGATAATGTTATACGGTTGTGAGGCATGGACAGTCAACACGCAAAGCCAAAACAAGATTGAGACAGCCGAGATGTGATTTCTGAGAAGAATGTTGAGAGTTCCATGGACAGCAAAGAAAACAAACAAGACATTCTTGATAGAAGCAGACACAAGAAGATGATTGATAAGGAAAATTAGAAGACAAGCAACATTTATAGGCAATTTTATGACGAAAGGTTAATTGGAGCGCTTGGTCATAACAGGAAAGCAGGAGGGAAAGAGAAACCAGGTAACCGAGGGAGAAAATATTGGACGGACTTGCAGGGTGGCTGAGGACAGAGAGGGTGGAAGATGTGCTTGCAGCGACAAGTGATAGTAACTTATGGAGGGTCATGATCACCAGCGCCATGCAGCAGGGCACATGATAACGATGATGACACTTATTTAAACACCTAAACAACTAAGCTCAATAAAGGAAAGTGCTCTCTCTGTCTGTCTGTCTGTCTATCTGTCTCTCTCTCTCTCTTTTTCTTCTTTTTCTTCTCACAAATACCACACACACACACACACACACACACACACACACACACACACACACACACACACACACACACACACACACACACACACACATTCTCTCTCTCTCTCTCTCTCTCTCTCTCTCTCTGAAAGTTCAATCCTAGTTTCCATTTGACTTTTTCAAGATGACGTATCCACGCTTGGAATGAATTCCATGTGCACTGACGCCACTGGTGCCATGTGATGGAGAAGATCTAAAATGATCATGGCACAAGCCTTAATCAAGCCTGCATATAAACCCATAAGGTGGTCAGGTCTTGAAGTCGTACCTAGCACAGGGGTTGTATCTTATACTGCTATTTGTATCAGTCTGTCAATGGAATAATCTGGGCTGCGTTTGTGATAAGTGTATCTGTGTATCTCATTGAAAAAAGTGAATGAAAACACAACTAGCCACTAAGTATAAATGTGTCTCATATTGCAAAATGCGCCCCCTCTCCCACCCTAGTCAATACTACATATGGACTATAGTGTCTGTAAAAATGATTAAAATAATGTCTCTTTTACTGCAGCTCTTCCAGTCTATCATCAACCTCCGATGAAAAAAACCAGATAGGTACGTAAGTATATGAAAAATAAATAAGAAAATTCAAATAACAATTAATGTACAGACTTGCATGCATACCCACACATACCCACACATGACGATGTCAGAAAGAGAGAGAAAGAGAGAGAGAGAGAGAGAGAGAGAGAGAGAGAGAGAGAGAAAGAAAGAGAGAGAGAGAGAGAATTTAACCACCACCACCACCACCACAACAACAACAACAACAAACAAGAACAATAAAGAGAAAACATACACATGCACATAACCCACACAGACACAAAAGAAAACAATACAAAACAAATGTCCTGGCAAACTTAAAGACATACAGACAGCACACAACAAACAAACCATAAACACAACAGTGTGACAACCTTCACCATCCTCCTGCTATCTTTTTCATTTCTTCTTATTTTCTATGTCTTCATTTTAGGAAAAGCCCAAACCCCTTCTGTTCCATGCTGCAGGAGTTTCTACAGTGTTACTTTTGAAATGTACCAGCCTTTGTCTGATTGATGATGGCTCGTAGTTTTCCTTTCACAGTAGATTTTCTCTCTTCCTCTGACAATTCTTGTTTGAGTAAGATATTCAAGGGTATAATGACTCATATTTTGTTTGCAAAAGTATGATTTTAAGCGTCTGAGGACTCCCGTCTTTCCAAGACGAGAATTTTCATTGGAGTGGAATTACCTGTGAGTTTCTCAGCACGTTCATTTCTTTTAACACTAGAGTGTTCAGGCGTTATACCTATGTGATATTTTGCACTGCTTGTTGCTTTATGCCAGTCTAGAGTTCCTGCTCCATTTTGCACTTTTTGAAGTAGGTTCATCAAGTCAGTTGGAATGAAGGCTTGACTTTCTTTTCTTTCATCTTCCATTGAAGTCTGCCATCATAGCTCATGCGTGAGTGCATCAGTTTCCATTGTTAGACTGGAAGTTGTGATATTATATGAATCGTTTTCCCATTCCTTCGTCTCTTTGAGTTCTGTCAGTTGACATACGTGCTGCCTGTCCCATGTGATTTTCTACGTGGAGTCGATTGCCTGTTGCTGTTCCTACCATCTCGTGAAGTGGGTTTTCTGGGTTTTTCAAAGCCATGGAATTTGCCTTCATTTACTCTAATTAGTGTCATGCGTGTATTCAAAGAATGTCAAGAATGTATCACACAGTTTCCGTGGGTGTGTCTTCGGTTGTTCAGATAATCGCCTTCTTTTCCTCATTTTGTATTCTGTCTAGTTTCAAAATAGTACCTGTGACAACGTTGTGAGGCCAAACCCATAGTCGATTACACTCAGTGTTATAGCTTGGTACAGCTGAAACAGATGATGTTCAATGCCTTTAGCTGTCCTTGCTTTCAGGATAGAAAGGCTTTTTTTCACATTTGAGTGTTATAATTTCCAATGCTTTCTGAAGGTTAGCATTCTTTCAAAACTGATGCTGAGGTAGTGTAAGTTGTGTGTTCATTCGAGACTGTTCCTCTGACGTAATTAATGGAAGTTTTCCCTCGTACTTTGTTGTCAAGGGCACAGAACAGAAACTGTGCTATGGTAGGATTGATTGCAAATCCATTTCCTTGACACCACTGATCCAACAGACCCTGCGCTTTGGTAAGACTGATTGCTGATCCAGTTTCTTAACACCACTCATTTTCGTTGTTTAAATGTTCTTGGACTGCTTTGTTTCTTTTGAGTGCATTTGTATCTGTACTGTAGATGAGTCCATTGGTCCATTGTTATGTCAGTTAGCAAACACTGTTGTATACATGCCGTAGAGAACTGGCAAACGTGGCAGTCTTTGATGGAGTCACATTTTGTGGTGTTGAACACCAGCTTCCAAGTCGCAGGACTACTATTCTGCCTTGGAGCCTAATGGCAACCCATCTTATCAATGTTATGCTGACGCCATATCGCTGAAGTAGTTCCGTGAGTAGTATGAATTGCATTTGATTGTACACATCTTCTAGGTCAATAGCTACAGCGAAGGTTTCTGGAAACCTTAGTAGACTTCATCAGCAAAGGCAGCTGCGTTTTTCCATGTACATTTTTCTATTCTAAAGGCTCCTTGATCAAAAGTGAAGACAAACTTGAACATAGAGTTGGATTCCTCATTCACAAAGACACTGTGAATGCCATCATGGGATGCCAACCAGTTCTAGCGGACTCATTACCATTCGCCTGAAGGCTTCACCTTTTAACATCACCATCATCCAAGCTTATGCCCCAATAACTGACTATGATGACGAGGCTGTCGAAGATTTCTATGATCAACTGCAGGAAATCGTAGATCAGACGCCAAAGAAAGACATCATTATAGTGCAGAGTGACTGGAATGCGAAATTTCGAGAGGATGAACGCAATAACTGGAAAGGGATATGTGGCCAATACTGCAACCCTGAGACCAACGAAAGAGGCTTGAGGCTCCTAGATTTCGCCAGTTACAACAACCTGAAGGTGGTGAACACGTTTGGTCCACACAAACCATCTAGACGCTGGACATGACACAGCCCAGGAGGAGAATACCACAGTCAGATCGATTACATCATGGTTAAAAGACGCTTCCAGTCAAGTGTTAACATCGCAAAGTTCAGAAGTTTTCCAGGAGCCAACATTGGAAGCGATCATGAGCTTGCAATGGTGACCTTCAAACTCCATCTCCAGAGAATGAATAAACAGGGTAACATAAGAATCAAGTTCAATCTTGAGAAGCTCAAAGACCCCAACATAGTTGAAAACTTCCGAGCAACGATAGGAGGGAAGTTTGCTCCTCTCCTCGTCCTTGACAATCGGGACACCGAAGTAGACACTCTGATCAACAACTTCAACGCTGCCATGACCGAAACAGCCAACGACATCCTTGGAAAACACCGACCAACAAAGATGCCCTGGGTCATGGAAGAAGTACTAAAGCTGAGCGACAAACGCAGAGAACTAAAGCAAAAGAAGAGTACGGATGAAGGTGCTAAACTATACAGAGAAGCCAACCAGCAAGTTAAAGAAGGCATGAGGAAAGCAAAGGAGATATGGATTGAAGAACAATGCCAAGATATCGAAGCAAACCTGCAGAAAAATAATAGCAAGAAAGCCTACCAGCTTGTGAAAGGACTGACAAGCTCAAAACAAGACAGAGCCACTACCATTACAGAACGAAGCAGAAAAATGTCTCACAGAAGATCAAGATATTCTAAAGAGGTGGACAGAGTAATGGTCCAGATTATACACACACACAACAACAGGAGATCCCAAGGTGCTAGACGTTCCCCCACCGACCAACAACGACAGTACCCCATCGTGCGAGAAGAAGTTGAAGCTGCACCAGGTCGGCAGGAATGGTCAACATTCCATCAGAGCTGGTCCAGGCAGGAGGAGAGGCCATGATAGATATGTTACCTTGTCATCTGCGATAAGTTCTGGCGGACAGGCGAGTGGCCAACATCTTGGACCCAGTCCCTGATCATCACTCTCCCGAAGAAAGGCAACCTACAACTATGCCAAAACTACCGTACCATCAGCCTGATCAGCAATCCAAGTAAAGTCATGCTAAAACTTCTTCTGAGCAGACTGAAACCACATGCTGGGGAGATAATAAAAGAAGAGCAGACAGATTTCAGACCAGGAAGAAGTACCACAGAGCAAATGTTCAATCTCAGATTGCTCTGTGAGAAATACCTGCAACACAGCAAGGCCTTTACCACGTCTTCGTGGACTTCAAGAAGGCATTCCACAGAGTTTGGCATGCAGCCTTGTGGGCAACCATGAGGCTGTACAACATTAATGCCAACCTGATCAGAACCATAGAATGCCTCTACGAAAAGGCGACCAGTGCAGTCTACCATGACAACAACATAGGAGAATGGTTCCGAGGCACAGTTGGAGTACGCCAAGGATGCCTGCTCTCCCCTACTCTCTTTAACATCTTCTTAGAGAGAATAATGGCTGACGGACTTGAAGACCATGAGGGAACAGTCAGCATGGGAGGTAGAACAATTACAAACTTGCGTTTCACTGACGACATTGACGGACTAGCTGGGCAAGAGCAAGAACTGGCCAGCTTGATAAAACATCTTGTGAGGCCTCCACAGCATATGACATGCAGATCAGTGCAGAGAAAACCCAATTGATGACAAATAATATCAATGGCATCAGTAGTGACATTACCATAGACAACAAGAAACTTGAAACCGTCCATAGCTTTAAATATCTGGAAGCTATAGTATCAGATGAAGGATCAAAGCCCGAAGTACTTTCCAGGATAGTTCAGACCACAGCTGCAATGACCAAGCTAAAAGTCATCTGGAACGACAAGAATATCGCTATCAGCTCCAAGATCTGAGTGATGCGTTCTCTGGTCATGTCAGAATTTTTGTATGCATGTGAAATATGGACCATAACAGCAGACATAGAAAGAAGGATACAGGCAATGGAGATGAGATGCTTCCGCAAACTCCTTGGTATCTCGCACAAAGATCATATAACCAACAAGGAAGTGAAAACCAGAATTGAAAACGCCACCGGGCCGTATGAAGACCTCCTGACTTCAGTGAAAAGACGCAAACTGAGGTGGTATGGGCACGTCACACGATCATCTGGACTGGCCAAGAGAGCAGTACAGGGAGGGAGACGAAGAGGCAGACAGAGAAAAAGATGGGAAGACAATATCAGAGAGTGGACTGGCCTTGAATGAAACATCATTCTGCGGAAAGCTGAGGACCGTGAGGAGTGGAGGAAGTTGGTTGCAAGATCTTCAGTGGTGCCCCAACGGTCAACCAGACTACGGGATTTGAATTGAATTGAAAAAAAAAAGCCTCCTTGATCAGACGGGAATATTTTTCTATCATCTAAGTCTCTAGTCAGTTTCTTCATTGACGTGTTTTCCATCAGTTTCCCAATTGTATTTTGCATATTCAGGATGTGATATCCATTAAGTGTACAATAATCTTTTCCTGGTTTGAGTAAAACTTTTAGGAAACTGTGTATCCAGATTTCAGGAACATGACCTTTATCAAAACTGTTCTGGTAGAGAGTAAGACATTTAGCTTTGTCATTTCCAGACACCGTTTTGACGTCCAAATGTTGAATCTTGTCTGTACTAGAGATTGTGTATTTTCTGCACTGAGCAAGTGCTTCATGCATTTCATGTTCAGTGATTTCAGTGTCTAGTCCAGTTTGTGTCAATGTTTTGATTAGATCAGCTGTAACAGGGTTTCACCTGTGTTCGTGATGTTGGAGGTAGTTGTGTTCGTGATTGTCCTTTCCATTTGTTGATAGAATTGCCAGAATTGTGTTTGTGTGGTATCAGTTCTGAGGCTTTCGCAGAACTGTTTCATTTATTGTGCTCTGCTTCCTGAGCTGATCTCGTTCTTTTGAAGTGCTGTGTTTTTTCGTCCATGTTTCTCTTATACTCATTCATGTTTATAATACTATCATGGTCTGAACGATGTTTTCTTCTGTATTTTTTTTCAAGATTTTACAGCAGCGCTAATCTCTGTCGTGGTTCAACCAAGGAGGCTGTCTTTTACATGTGTGAGCGTTTCTTGTTTTCCCTTTTGATTTAGTAGTTTTTAATTTAGAAACAAAAAAGATTCTATTGCCATATTGGAATGGGTTTCTTGTTTGGGTTATTGAGTTTCTTAATGATAAACGTTTTTTTATTATGCTGTATACGACTGGTACATAATCGTCACTAGAGATGAGGGTTACATGAATAGTATTATTTGTGTCTCCTTGTCTTGCACCAGTATAAGCCGGTGACATTGTGAGTAGGCTGATCTGGATATCACACAGCATTTCTTCCAGAGCATGTCCCTGAGCGTTACTACCGTTCTGATCCAACATTGCAGATCTCGCATTGAGATCAACACATCAATACTGTCTTCTAGTTCATCTTTTATTTCTTCTGGGAAGTTCCACATTGTTTTCAGGCACTGGATATCTGGTTGTACATAGGCATTGACGAGTAGAAGCTCTTGTTTTTCGTAAGGAGTTTGAAGGCATATGCCCAGCAGTTCACAACATGTTTCTGAATTACTATGAATTCTTCAAAGTCTACCAGTTTGTCTTGGTCCATTCTGGTTTCTTACAGACACAGCATATCAGTCATATGCTAATTTCTCAATGGTTGATATCCTTTTTCTTGTACAGGTGCAGTTCTAAATACATATTCTAAAATATTTCTTTGAGAGCCATGCAAATTTTGTTGTTTTTCCTGGTTATATTTGCATATTTCCTTCTTTTTTTCTACGCTTTTTTGTATTTTCTGAGGGTCTGGGTTTTTGTCTCAGATCAGGTCTCTGCTTCCTGAGGTTTAGGCGAGATTGCTTTGTACGTTCATTCAAGGTTTTGGAAGATGTATGTAAGCATGTGCGTGTATTGGCTGTCATTTGTTATTTCTCATTTCTTTTTTCTGTCTGTTTATTGATTTCTTCGTCTGTTTATGTCTATTATTTTTCCTTGGAAGTGGACGATACTGGAGAGACTATGATTGAGGAAATATTACTTTCATCTTCTCAATATGCAGTGGAGGCTTTGCGTGTTGATTAGGGGGCTTTCTGTGATATGTCAGACAAGTTTATACTTAGTGGCTAGTTGTGTTTTGATTCAGTTCTTTTTCATCTTTTATTTCTGTTTAATCGTTTATCTATGTATTTCATTTATTTGTTCTTTTCTTTGAAGATAAGATGCACAGACACACACGTCATTACAATGTAAGGAAGATTGTTCCAGTGAGAGACTGATACAATACTAGTATATGATACAAAACCCATAGGCTAGGTAGGACTTCAGGACCTGGCCAGCTCATTGCTTTATGTGCAGGCTTAAGACTTGTGCCTGGGTCATTCTGGAATCCATCATATGGCACCTGTGACGTTAGCGCATATAGAATTCATCTGAGCATAGAGACGTCATCTTGAGAAACTGAAAGTGACTACCATTTGTTCTGTCATAATACGTCAGTGTTCGTCATTTCACTGAATGATTCGTATGCCTTCACTCTGGCACATTTTACTGTTCCGTGTAAGAGTTGATCCCCTTTGTCATAAGAATGGTCGTCAGCTTTGACACAATAAGAAATACATGCTACAGTTACCATTGTGGACCGCTATCTAACGTCATCACAAGTTGTTACATTCAGTTTGTTTCTTTCATTGAAATTGGAAGTGATGGAAGTGTTCTAAGACAGGACCAGCAATCCACTGGAACACTGAGGGAGTGGCTTTCCTATCAGCTCTAGGAGCTTAATTGACAATAGCATGGGTTTAAGGTAGGACGAAAAGTTAATGAGGGATAGGAAGTACCATATGCGTGGGCCCAGCTTCGAACGGTTGTTTCATGTATGAAATCTAGTGGCATAAAAACTTTCTCCCTGGTTCTTCACTTCCTCACACTGTCGTGGTTTCTTAATTTGGATGTGCTCTGCATGCAGAGGAATCAGAAATACACAGCACAGAACTTAGCAAAGAACATAACCTGCTGGTCTACATTTTCTCAGTGCATTGAGCAGACTACTTGTGACACAGAGATATGGTTGTATGTCTACTAGGGTTCCTTAACTCTTGCGTAAATTTTCTGGACAAACCTCACACTAGAAATGATTATACATAAAAGTAGGCTTACAACAAGAAGATACAGTTTGATTAGAGACATTTCGAAATCTGTGTAAGGCACACGCTATTACACGCAACTCGCTTTGTAGCAGTTCTATTTGCCATTTTCTCTCAACTTCAGCAGCACGCAAACTTGCGATTTCTCTGATCTTGTTTCTGATCGATTATCGTAACTCTCTACTGTCTGGCTTTCCTGCTCCTTCTGTCACATGCCTCCAGCATCTTCAGAATCCTGTGGCCCATCTTGCCCTTCACAAAAAGAGACGTGATCATGTCACTCTCTTACTTCACTTTCTCCACCAGTTGTCTGTTTTTTAAAGAATTTCATACAAAAGTGATATATTATGCCATAAGTTTATCGATGGTATTGAACCTATTCATCTTTGTGACTACTTTCAAGTGTACACTGATGCCCAGCCTCTTCTTTCTGCTTCTGATATTACTTGTTTGTAAATTCCTCGATATAGCTGTTCTATAATCAGCCCCTGCTCTTTTTCTGTGTCTGGTCCATACACGTGGAACGATTTGTCTGTTAATTCAACAGTGCATACTCTGTCTTTCTTCAAGTCTCACTGAAAGACATTCCTTTCTGTCTAACAGACTTGATGACACACCCGTTTGTCCAACGTACAACAGTAATGTCCCCTCTACTGCCCACCCTTTAATCCTGTTCTCCTCCTGTCCTGTCCCTCCTGGTTTGTATGTGTTTTGTACTCTGAGTGTTGGTCACTGTGAGTGTATGCTTCAGTGATTGATGACAGTGTGTGTTTTGTACTCTGAGTGTTGGTCACTGTGAGTGTATGCTTCAGTGATTGATGACAGTGTGTGTTTTGTACCCTGAGTGTTGGTCACTGAGTGAATGCTTCAGTGATTGATGACAGTGTGTGTTTTGTACCCTGAGTGTTGGTCATTGTGAGTGTATGCTTCAGTGATTGATGACAGTGTGTGTTTTGTTCCCTGATTGTTGGTCACTGTGAGTGAATGCTTCAGTGAATGATGACAGTGTGTGTTTTGTGCCCTGAGTGTTGGTCATTGTAAGTGAATGCTTCAGTGAATGATGATAGTGTGTGTTTTGTACCCTGAGTGTTGGTCATTGTGAGTGAATACTTCAGTGATTGATGACAGTGTGTGCTTTGTACCTTGAGTGTTGGTCATTTTGAGTGAATACTTCAGTGATTGATGAGAGTCTGTGTTTTGTACCTTGAGTGTTGGTCATTGAGAGTGTATGCTTCAGTGATTGATGAGAGTGTGTGTTTTGTACCCTGAGTGTTGGTCATTGTGAGTGAATACTTCAGTGAACGATGAGAGTGCTTGATTTAAATTGGTGAATGATGAGAGTGTTTGCTTTGAATTGGTGAATGATGAGAGTGCGTGTTTTGAATTGGTGAATGATGAGAATGCATGCTTTGAATTGGTGAATGATCAGAGTGCGTGCTTTGAATTAGTGATTGATGAGAGTGCGTGCTTTGAATTGGTGAATGATGAGAGTGCGTGCTTTGAATTGGTGACTGATAAGAGTGCGTGCTTTGAACTGGTGAATGTTGAGTGTGCGTGCTTTGATTTGTGGAATGATGAGAGTGCGTGTTTTGATTTGATTGCTATACCAAGTTTCAGCATCTTAAAAATGTTATAATAATCCTGATGCCCCCAGTGAAGATACTTTTTCTAAGGTAAACACAGTAGACACACAATAGTGAACACTATTCAGTGTTCTCACCATTTTGCTGCTGTTTGTTTTGAATAGTTACTTTAACAGCCGATATATTCAAAATTATTCTAATTAATGACGATGATGATGATGACGCTGAAAATGATGATGGTGATGATGGAATCTCTCACTGGTTTCGCCAATAGCACCAGTGGAGTAAACAAAAATCTTAGGGAGCATCAGAACAGCAGTACATACCTGAACGACAGCTTCAGTAACAACAATAATCACAGCAGTAATAAGAGGAACAACAGTATAAACAATTACCAGTATAACAACATCAATAAAACATGTCAACCTAACGTCAGCAGTATTTGTCCATCTGTAGAACACTTCACCAACCAGACAAGCACAGAAATAGTGTTTTATGATAATGTGACAGACTGTGACAACATAACACTGGGCTTTACATCAGGTCAGGGGATGGTGTATGGCAGGTGTCATGATTCCGTACGTTCTGTCACTTACACATACAGGTACCACAGGGAAGTGTTGTGTATTCGCATTTCGAAATACACGTACATCTAGATGAAGCTGAATGTGAATTAATAGGATCGAACATGAGAGCGTACATGATAGCTTAACTGGATCGTGTAATCTTATGCAAAATCGATTTCGTGTTATTTTTACTTGTTCGGGTCTTAAACGTCAATATTTCTATTCCACCACAAACCATATATACATCACACAGTACAATAAACCCTACGTTTTGTTACGTTATCGTGAAGAACAGCGTCTGCTTTTATATCACACATCATTGCACACTGGATACGTGAAATCGTTTATTCCTCAAGGTATTAACCTGCGATTCTTAGATTATTGGAAAAATATCAGTGTACCTTTTGGGTACTTGGTTACAATCAGCATCAAGAGAGTTTCTGCTTCATATCATTGTCAGGCTTACGTTAGAATCTATCACAAAGAACAGCAAAGACTCCCCAGTATATTAGCATCTGTATGGCATGATCAGGACATTCCAGTAAAAGTGTTCAATACAACATGTGTACGTGTCAGTCAAACTGTTCCACCCAGCAATGTGTTGGCTAACAGTTACACTTTTGTACTGTTTTCTTATCATTTAAAGGGCACAGATCCTGCAAATATGGCCACTAGTTTGTTTGACTGTACTGATAATAACATTTATGGAACTGTAGCATATAATTAGTGCTTAAATTTCCAGGTGTGTAGAAAAAAAGGACAAGATGAAGTGGAACATTGTCCCTCTAAAGCTGATGGCTGCATGCAATGGATGACATTACATAGAAAATGCGTGCAGGTTGTTCAGTGGGAGTCTTATCTGTATGCTCAACGAGCCCAAGAACTGTGTCAGAAGTATGGAGGGAATCTTGTATCACTTAAAAGCAATCAAGAATTCGTTGACTTCATGAGTATGATCAGACCTTTTCAGTTAGAGCAGTTTAGATCAACTGGGTACCACACAGGTCTTTGGTGTGGTTGGTGCTTTGTATCCTTCACGTACAGTCAGCTCTGCATATGGTCAGACAACACCATACTGTACTACATGGATCCAAGCTATTTTCCTCTAGAGTTCACGCCAAGTAGAGAATGTCGTTCATCTTCAAACTCACCTGATGATAAGCATATTTTCATATCATTTGCCGTTGAGTTTGGTTTTGCCTGTGAGTTTTACTCTCAAAATGAGCAAGGGCACTCATCTCAACCTGTCATATTTCCTTCTGTACAACACACACTCCAAATACCTGAAGACAGACAGAACACTTTCGTTGCCTGTCCAGCTGGTCATTTTACACACAGCTTTTTGTTGTGTGACCTTAAGAGTCACTGTGGACAGAGTAACTTTGCGTTGTATTGTGCAGCTTGGAATGATAACAAACAGAATGGTCATTCTCCAAATATACGTAGAAATAAAGTCACCATGTTTACATGTGACGACGATCTCACAACTGTGCCGTTCACTCTAGTTTGTGATTTCAGACAGGACTGTCCAGATAACAGTGACGAGTCGTTCTGTTCACATCCACCTTGTGACGAGTTTCAGTGCGCCAATAGTCAGTGTGCTTCAATTGATAAACGTTGTAATCAGTACTCTGATTGTTTGGATGATTCCGATGAAACTGACTGTTCTTATCATGACACCAAACTGCTGTATAATATGAAAGTAGACCAACCAGTTCTCATCAACCTGGATGGAACAGGTTACTATACTCATCAGAAGATAGAAGTGAATGAGTCCTGTCCTAACACCCATTATCGTTGTACAGGGGATTGGCTGTACTGTCTACCAGTGTACACTCGATGTAATGGATTTTACGACTGCATCGATCACGAGGATGAACAAGACTGTGAAACAGCAACGTGTGCAGGTTTCTATCAGTGTCGAGCTTCCAGAGTGTGTGTGCATGTTGATCATTTGTGTGATGGCTGGGTCAGTGCCCACAACATGATGATGAATGGTTGTGTGACATGACCTGTCCTGTGGACTGTCTATGTCAAGGTCTCTCTTTCTTGTGTCCTCAACCATTTTCTGCTTACCTCTTCCCCCATCTTCGCTATCTGGACGCTATGGGTTCAGGGATGACACTACATGATTTGAGCGTTCACACTATCTTGTTCATCTCAGTCTTGCCTACTGCTCTATTATTTCTCTCACTACCATTTCAAACCCCAACCTGCAGTTCATTGATCTAAGCAATAACAAGCTTACGAATGTCAATGTCAGTGTTTTCCTTACACTACCAAACCTGCGTATTCTTCTGTTAAAAGGAAACCCTCTGATATCACTGTCAAAAGATCCATCTAACCTGACACAGAATGCTTTGAGGAAGGTTGACCTGTCAGAAACCTGCCTTACAATGTTTGACAGTGAAAGTCTCGTCTATTTTCCGTATATTACATTTGTGAACATATCTTTTTCTGTCGTACAAGTGATAGGACCAGAGGGCTTTCAGAACATACCACGATTAACTGAACTGGATCTAAGAGGGAATGCAATCAGCATGTTTCCTTTGGATATGTTCGTGGGGCTGAATAGGTTAACCACCATATTTTCATCTAATCATAGAATATGCTGTCAATGCGTACAGCCTCCATCTGTAAATGAAATACTGTGCATTGCACCAGAAGCTTTTCTGTCTTCATGTGACCATATGCTGCAATCAAAAATGTACAGAGTTGCAGTTTGGTTGTACAGTGTATTGGCAATATGTGGAAATGGTTTATGTTTCGCCATTCAGTTTGCTACAAAAGAGATTTTAATGGACACTATTTTCATTACATGTATAACAAATTTACAGTTAACCAACTTGTGCATGGGAATCTATACCAGCGTTATTGCTATAGTGAATGAAGTGTACCATGGAAAGTACCTCTTGTATGAAAAGCCATGGACAAACAGTGTGACTTGCAAACTGGCTGGTTTTATATCTCAACTGTCGAGTGAAGTGTCTGTACTCATCGGCTGCTTTATGGCATTAGATCGTATCATAATCCTCTATCTACCTTCAAGCTCTTTGAGGTCAAGTAAAAGGTCAGCAGCTGTAGTGTGTGGGGTGATGTGGTTGTTTGGATTGCTATTGGCATCACTGCCTCTTCTCCCTAGTCCTCACTTGGGTGTTTATGGCCAAACTGGTTTATGTCATCTGCTATTGTTTGATAAACACAGCTCTAAGCAAGACTCTGATTTACTTCAATTTATCATGGTGTGTAACTTTACTCTGTGTGTGATGACAGGTACTGGTCAGGTCTTTATTTACAGGGCAACACCAAAGTACAGAGTCACAGCAGATTCCACAAAGAAGTCTGTAATGTCTTCACAGCACTTTGTGATGAATATTTCTGTGATATCCGTGATTTGCTGGTCCTCAATTACCATCTCCAGTCTAATGACCACAGCTGGAGTTTCTGTGTCGGATAAGGTCAGGGTTGTCACGTCTGGTTTCATGTTACCCTTCAGCTCTGCACTTTACCCAGTGTTCTACTGGTGGAGTAAGGTCAACAACAAACGACAACAGGAGAAGGAAAATCGTGTAATGCAGACACTGAAAGCAAGAATGTTTTCATCAAAAGTAACATCTGGAAGATAATTACATGTATTCATCATAAAACCATAGAAGTCGATTCTAAAATCTGTGTCCGCGTTTTGCCATTGACCCACCCTTCTGTCTTACTCTCAGAAAAATAAAAACAGCAGTAATCAAAGCCATGGCTTGCTGGGACATAGTCCCAACCCAGAACAGATGAATGAAGGTGAGTGATTATATAATGCAGGACAAAGCAGACATACGCCTCAACAATTTGCCCCCAAAATAAATTTACATGGATATTTTGTCTCCTTTTATAATAATCATATCAATAATGATACTATTACTAATACTATTTCTACTACTACTGCTATTTTAACTAATGCTGCAGCTGCAGCTGCTGCTTCTGCTACTACAAATTTCATCATCATTTTGATTACACATCTCAATACTACACAAGTCCTGTCACAGCCTAGCAGTTTATACATGAAGTAATATTACAAAATGCATAAAGTACTGTTTGTGCATGTAAACATTAACATGATATTTGTTTCATTTATTTCATATTGGAATGGTAATATACACAAACAAATATATGTACGTGCTATTTGTGTTCACTTTCTGTTAAAAGGTCTTTTCAATTCACACAGTAACAGTTATCTTTCATATTACACGCAGTATCACGTAACTCACATGATCAAGGAACAGTTCACAAGACTTGTAGTTCTATATACCACTTCATGAGTTATATGTTATCACATCAGTATATCATAAATGTTCTAGCATGCATGTTGTCTACAGTAAGATCCTGATACATAATGATGTGTTGTGGTAACAGTAAGACTGATACATAATGATGTGTTGTGGTAACAGTAAGACTGATACATAATGATGTGTTGTGGTAACAGTAAGACTGATACATAATGATGTGTTGTGGTAACAGTAAGACTGATACATAATGATGTGTTGAGGTAACAGTAAGACTGATACATAATGATGTGTTGTGGTAACAGTAAGACTGATACATAATGATGTGTTGTGGTAACAGTAAGACTGATACATAATGATGTGTTGTGGTAACAGTAAGACTGATACATAATGATGTGTTGTGGTAACAGTAAGACTGATACATAATGATGTGTTGTGGTAACAGTAAGACTGATACATAATGATGTGTTGTGGTAACAGTAAGACTGATACATAACAGACCACCTTCTCCTCAGATCAAAGGTGAACCTCCAGGTGCGAAGAAAAAGAAAGCCCCAGTGCAGGAAACCTAAAAAAAACTGGATGTTCAGAGAATCAATAACCTGGACAAAACATGACAACTGCCTTACAGAATGAACTCTCAAAGCGTCTAGAGCAAGTTGCCTTCACCAAAGGAGAAACAGAAGAAAACTGGGCCGAATTAAGAAATGAAGTTGACACCACCGCCAAAGAGACAATAGACGTCCTGAAAAGACATTACTAGGACTGGTTTGATGACAGCGATTCTGAAATTCAAAGTCTTCTTGTTGAGACGTATGCTGCACACAAGAATTAGCAGGCGGACAAACAGTCTGACTCAAAGTGGGACAAGTTCCACCATCTCAGAGGAGAAGTTCAGATTAGTTGCGCTCTATGAAGGATGAATGGTGGAAAAAAGAAGAAAGAGGAGATCCAGGGTTATGCTGCCTCAAAAAATGCCAAGCTCTTCTACTCAAGCTTGATGGAGATCTATGGGCCACCACAGAGAAGTGCAGTCCCAATCCAGAACCTGCAGGGTGAGCTCCTCACTGATAATGAGGCAAGAAATAGATGGTCAAAATACTTCGAGCAGCTCCTTAATAGGCCTTCATCAATTGACCCCAGAGTCACTGATGAGATCCCAGCAAGATCCCTACATATGAAACTTAAGGACCCACCCTCGGAGAATGAGGTGACAGAAGCAATTGCAGAGTTGCAATGTGATAAATCAGCAGGCTCCGATGGTATTCTGCCTGAAGTTTATAAAGCAGGTGGTCAGCCGTTGATACAGTACCAGAAAGCCAGTGTGGTTTTCACCAGAACAGAGGGACAGTTGACATGATATTCGCTGCGAGGCGGATCCAAGAGAAATGTAAGGAGCAAAATATGGACATCTACATCCTCTTTATCCACCCCAGTAAGGCGTTCGACACAGTGTCACGCCCAGGACTGTGGAACATACTTCCCCAAACTGGAATCCCTCCCAAGATGGTAATAATAATCAGATCCTTTCAAAATGGCATGAACGCAAGATTAGTCAACGGCAGTGAAGATGATGAGTTCCTGTCACTAACAGAGTCAAGAAAGGATACGTTCTTGTTCCAACAGTCTTCAGCTTCCTTTCCAGCGTGATGCTTCTCTCTGCCTTTAAAGACTCAGATCCAGGAATCCAAATCACATACAGGACAGATGGAGGTCTCTTCAATACTCAACGCCTGAAGGCAAAGACGAAAGTCACTAAATCACTTGTTCGTGACCTCCTGTATGCTGATAACTGTGCTATCATTGCCCACTCAGAGGATGACCTTCAAAGACATACAGATTCTCTGTCTGCGGCCACTAAGCGCTTTGAACTTACAACAAGCATCAAGAAGACTGAAGTTATGTTTCAACCTGCAAAAGGATCAACAGCAAACATGCCTGAAATAAAGATCGATGGCAAGGTCCTTAACAATGTTGACTCCTTCACCCATCTTGGTAGCAGTCTCTCCTCTTCCAACATTCTCGATAAGGAGGCATCCAACCCCAACACTAAGGCCAGTGCTTCCTATGGCAGACTCCACACGTGAGTAGGGAACGAAAGGGGCTTGAAACTGGAGACAAGGTGCACAGTATAGAGAGGAGCAGGCCATGACTGCATTGCTGTATGGCTGCGAGTGCTGGACTCTCTACCGTAGGCATGTCAAGCTATTAGATCAGTTTCACCAGCGCTGCCTGTGACATATCTTAAATATCAAATGGTACAACAGAGTCTCAAACGTGAATGTACTTTTGCAAGCCTAGATACCAAGCACAGTCTCAGCTAAGATGGTCTGGACATCTCGTGCGCACGCAGGATAACAGGCTTCCAAACCAGCTCTTCTATGGTGAACTGACAAAGGGCCATCGACCACGAGGACAGCCAAAGTTTCGCTACAAAGACACCCTGAAAAATCCCTCCAGAAATGTGACATTGGTGAAGAACAGTGGGGAATCATGGCAACAAACATGTTTGACTGGAGGCAAGCTATTGGCAAGGGAACAGAAGCTTATGAAAATGAAAGACGAAGCAGCCAAGTGGAAGAGCTTGCAGCAATAAAGGCCAGAACCAACTCTACAGAGTGTTCCATTAAGTGTCCAGTATGCGACTGCCTGTGTCCATCAGACTTTGGCCTGAGATCCCACATGAGGGTACACAAATAAAATGCTAGTTTGGACTTTCTTGACGATGATAGTCGACTGTATAATTGAAAACGTTCAACGGCTTTTCTTCTCCACAAATTATTTTTACCTCCCATGATTCTGCTTCCTTCCCCTACCCTCACCCAATCAACACCCAATCTCTGTCTTCATAAATGATGTGCTTATCACGACTGGTTCACCTCCACTGATAGCAAAGACAAAAATGACTTTTCCTCTACATTATCCAAGATGTTTTATGTGTTGATATCCATTCAAAAATTGTTCCGTCTTCAAAGTCAAACCAGTTCGACTAATCATAATGTATGCAGTTTGATGATATTGGAAATATGCAAGAAGAAATATTCAGAATACTGCAATGTCTTTTTTTATCACAACATCTTTGCAAAGTTAGTGACCATAGAGAAGACCGTAGTATTGTGGCATGCATGATGTGTGAATCAGTTTTTTGTGTCCACTAGAGCTCTATCCTATGTCCATTCACCTCTTGATGCCATTTACATGTACGTATGTACAGCAGCAGAAAATATGACAGTGAAGCAATCTGTCAGAGAAATGTATAAAACTACAGGATCCCTTGGAGGGCATGTCAGACCTAACTGAAAAGCAAAATAGGCTGTGATTTGGCAGATGTGATGCGTCTAGTGTGTTGGCTAGTGACTGCGTGCTTGTCACCTCTCACTTTCACAGCCTGTACCGCTGGCTAGCACTGCTGCTTGCAGCTATGCGAAAAGAAGAGCAGAATGCGTAAGTCTATTCCTGACAGTACATAGCCTCTCCATCAGCAAGCCCTACGTTGTGCCTCCTCGTGGCAACAGGTGGTAACTGAGCACCTCACGGACTCAAGCTAAATCTCATGGGACTCGGAGGAGGTCTGGCCCCCAGACGTGCATCACGCAAACCCACCGGCGTGTGGATATGCCCTGGTGCCCACAAACCAGATCCCCAAGCTATGGGTAAATAGCTCCACTGCCTTGTGGACATCTCGGGAGAGAATAAGGCTAAGGGAGTTAACCCTAAAAAAATTACCCTACTGCATTGTAGGTTGTCGTGGGAACAACAAAGTCCAGTGGAGAGACTGTAAAAAAACTGATGGAAGGCAACAGGAAACCACCATCGTGATTTCCCCAGGATACTCATGGATGAATAAACAAAAGGAAAATGAAGATAACGACGTAAATATGTGGAGCACCTTCGTCCGGTAGGGACCGTCATGCGGCGCAGGTGACACCAGACCGTCAGCCAGCTACTGCAACCAAAGTCAGACTCCAAAATATTAAAATAGCAACATGGAACATCAGAACACTGTTGCAGACGGGAAAATTAGACAATATCAAAATGGAGAAGAGAGATGGAAATGGGCAGGCATGATAACATCAGGAGAATACACAATGATGTACTCTGGTGGTAACTCACATGAAAGAGGAGTAGGCATCGTAATGGACAAAGACAAGTCAAAAGCAGTTAAGGGATACTGGGCTGTGTCTGACAGAGTTTTGCTGGTCAAACTGGGAGGCAAACCATTTGATATTGACATGTGGAATGGGCACAGATGAATGAGTTCATAGTAGGAAACACCTGGTTTGAACAGCCTAATAGAAGAAAATGGAATTGGATGAGTCCAGGAGATGATACCAAAAATCAGATTGACTACATCCTGATTAATAAAAGACTTAGAAATTGTTTACTTTCGGCAAAAACACTACCAGGAGCAGACTGCAAGAGTGACCACAATTCTGTAGTGGGAAAATATAGGCTGAAATAAAGGGAAAGAAAACAGACCAAAAGCAACGTCAAACTATGTTCAAAACAAATTCAGTGCTCTGGAAGACATTGATGACCGTGAGGAACAATAGACAATGTTGAGAAATTCGATAAATGAAACTTGTGAAGAAATCCCTGAGGCAGATAGAAAAGCAAACAATAAATGAATGACAAAAGAAATGTTGGGCATGATGGAGGAAAGGAGGAAGGCAAAGAGAAACGAAGAGATATACAGGAAGATAAACAAAGAAATCAGGAATAGGTGCAATGAAGCTAAGGGAGCTTGGCTGAAAACAAAATGCAAGGAAATAGAAGACCAACACAAAACGGATCCTCAGAGTACAGACGAATCGAAGAAATTGTACACAGGAAAAATACATGCACATTAACTGGTTGCTTAAAATGGAAAGATGGCACGCTTATCATGGAAAAAGACAAAATATTAGACAGATGGAGAGAGTACATTAAAGACCTTTTTTGAGGATGACAGAAACGATGAACATGTTATAAAAAGAACTTTGAAGGACCACCCATAATGAAAGATGATGTTAGAGCAGCACTGAAAAAGATGAAACCAGGAAAAGCCCCAGGACCAGACAACATTACTACAGAGATGATTGGAGCCCTGGAGGAATTTGGCATTGCCAAAATAACAGTCCTCCTAAATGAAATTTACGACACTGGAAATATCCCCAAAGATATGTCAAAATCAATTTTCATTGCACTTCCAAAGAAAACGGGGGCTATAGAATGCCAACTCCATCGCACAATCAGTTTGATGAGTCATGTAACAAAACTCCAGCTAAGAATAATCATGATGAGGACAAGGAATAGAATCAAAAGAGAAATAGCAGAAGAACAGTGTGGGTTTGTGGAAGGGAAAGGAACTATTAATGCCATATACATCCTAAGAACTATCATTGAGAGGTCAATCGAGATGAATAAGGATTTGTATTTATGCTTTGTGGATTATACCAAGGCTTTCGATTGAGTAAGACATGAAGAATTGATCAACCAACTGGAGAGACTCAATGTTAATGGAAAAGATCTACTAATAATCAGAAATATGTACTGGGAACAAACAGCTGCAATGAGAATAGAAAACGATATAAGCTCTTTCCAAAACATCTCTCAAAAGAGAAGTCAGACAGTGTTGTGTTTTTTCACCAGATCTGTTTTCACTTTACAGTGAAAATATTATGAGAAACCTAGAGGAAGACCCTGGATTAAAGGCTGGAGGAAAAATGATAAACAACATTCGATATGCAGATGACACCGTGCTAACTGCAGAAAATGAAAGGGACCTACAAAACCTTACGAATATACTAGAAAGAGAAAGCAAAGGTAAGGGGTTGGAACTAAACAGCAGGAAGACTAAAGTCATGGTGATCAGTAAAAACCATGAAATCCCCTCATGCAAAATAACAGCAAACGGCACAACCTTGAGACAGGTTGATAAGTTTAAATACCTCGGAACGATCATTTCATCAGACGGCAGATGCACATCAGAAATAGCCAGCAGAATCGGCCAGGCCAAAACAGCATTCAAGACGATGACAAGCATTCTTACCAACAAATGCCTATCAATTAACATCAGGAAGAGGTTTCTTGAATGTTATATAGAACCAATACTGTTGTACAGTTGTGAGGCGTGGACAGTCAGCAAGCAAAGCCAGAACAAGATTGAGGCAGCCAAGATGTGGTTTCTCAGAAGAATGTTGAGATTTCCATGGACAGCAAAGAAAACAAAAGAGACAGTCTTGATGGAGGCAGACACAAGTAGTTCATTCATAGGGAAGATTAGGAAAAGACAGGCAACATTTATAGGCCATTTTATGAGGAAAGGGGATTTGGAACACCTGGTCACAATGGGAAAGCTGGAGGGAAAGAGAGCACCGGGTAGACCCAGGGAGAAGATACTAGACAGACTTGCAGAGTGGCTGGGGACAGGGAGGGTGGAGGAGGTGCTTGAGGCAACAAGAGATAGAGACAGATGGAAGTCCATGATCGCCAACGCCATGCGGCAAGGCACCTGATGATGATGAGAGAGGAGGAGGAGCGTAATGTTTGATTGCTTTTGCAACTGAAAAACACTCCCTGCGGATGTGGCAAACAACAACAACAACAACAACAACAACAACAACAAACATTGGTAGCTTCCATCTACTAAGTGTCAAGACTTCAGTAAAAGGAAAAGAGCTGGCAGCTGTGCGAACTGGTGACAAGGTGGGTTGTCCAATAAAGAGCTGAAGGCCGCCGGTAGCTGGGTTGAACCTGGATAGTGCACGTTGTGTGGCTACAGATGGAGTTCATTATCTCCCCCACCTTGCCATTAGGCTTGTGAACAAGATGACTGGGTCTGAATGGGTCATGTAGCGCATGGACAACTTCCTTTACTTGGCAAGATGGCTACTGAGCGGCGTCAGGAACTGGAAGGTAATTGTTTGACAATAGATAAGGCATTGTTCCGCTGGGTCCAGTCCAGAATTCTCAAGTGTTTGTTGCTAACTTTGACCTGTAGCTTGGATGCTGGCTTCAAGACCTGATGACTGCAGGGAAAGTCTTGTTGACAGCTCAGAAAGACAACAAACTTAGGATCCCTAAATAAGCATGTCAGACCTACTTGAAAACAAAAATATGCTGTGTCTGGAGCTTGATGTCTGACGGCTTTTGCGGTTGAACGAAGACCCACTGCAGATGTGCGTTAAAACAAAGTTGGGAGTTTCTGACTACTAAATGTTAAGACTATGGTAAGTGGAGAAGTGCTGGCAGCTATGCAAGAGATGAAGGCCTAGAGTAAAGAAAAGAAGGATTCTCGTTCTGCCTTGGTCCAAATGCTAGGCTGGACCTTGCTGGTGTGCATTGTGTGACTATGTCATGGGGGTTGTAATCCCCTCACCTTGCCATTTGGCTTGTGAACAGGGTAACTGATGACTGGGTCTGAATGAGTCATGCAGCGCATGGACAATATCCCCTTTGCGTGACGAGATGGCCACCGTGTGGTGTTAGACCTGGGAGGTGAATATTCAGGTGGTGGTGGTGAGGCATTATTGCTCTGGCTCCTATCCAGCACTCTAGGGTGTTTCTTGTTAATTCAGGAATGACGTATCTGTAGGGTTTGTTTTTATGACTGGATTTGTGTGTGTGTGTGTGTTGTGTGTGTGTGTGTGTGTGTGTGTGTGTGTGTGTTGTGGTGTGTGTGTGAGTGTGTTTTGTGTCTGTGTGTGTCTGTGTGTGTGTGTCTGTGTGTGTAAGTCTGTGTTGTTGTGCTATTGTTTTGTGTATGTGTGTGTGTTTGTGTGTGTGTATGTGTGTGTGTGTGTGTGTGTGTGTTGTGTGTGTGTGTATGTGTGTGTGTGTGTGTGTGTTGTGTCTGTGTGTGTGTGTGTGTGTGTGTTGTGTGTGTGTAGTTGTGTGTGTGTGTGTGTGTATGTGTGGTGGTGTGTCTGTGTGTGTGTATGTTGTGTGTGTTGTTGTTTGGGTTGTGTGTGTGTGTGTGTGTCTGTGGTGTGTTTAGTGTGTAGGTTGTGTGCTGTATGTTTTGTGTGTTTATTGTACGGTTTTGTGGGTTAAGTCTGTCTGGTCATGTACATGTTTTGTTGTGTCCCAAGCCACAAACAAACAAACAAACAAACAAACAACCGCGTATTCAATATAACAAAACAAGACAGACGCAAGTTTTCGGGCAATTGATCTTTGTCCAGCATATACAAAAGACACCAAGGAATAAATGCACAACAAACAGTAGAAACTTTCCAAACGTGGTGATGAGCAGGTAAAAGATGGCAGATGTGTACACTGGTAACTAAGGAACAGGGGAGACAAATGTATTCTAAAGCGTAAAAGTCGTCATGCCAAGTAACTGTTGTTTTAACCTCAAGATGTTTAGGATTGAAATATTGGAAATTGAATATTGGAAATTTACAAACTATAATGCACTATTTGAGTGTCATATCTCTCACAAGGGTGTCCTATCTTGAGAGAGACTGTGTGATATATGTGCAAACACAACGTAGTGACAGAAGGTTGAATGAATGGAAAAAATATGAATGTGAGAGGTAAGTGTAATGTTTTCAACATTTGTTTTATTGTTTAATTCGCATCACCCCCTTTGAATTGTGGTGCATAGTTAGGTTACATGATCGTTGTTCATTGAGCATGTAACAGCAGCAACGTATTGTCCTTGTTTATTTTAACAATAAGACTGACTGCACAAGCTGTGTTCAGTGTTGTTTTATTTATTGTGAATGATCAGCGTTCAATACACAGAACATCACAGTAAGGCTGATGTAAATGGGTTGTGCCTAGTAAACAAATTTTGATTTCTTTTTCTTCATTCATCCATTTTCATTTATAAACAAACTGTCACCTGTTTTGTATGTATTCCTTGTATTTACCTTTGGAATGTGAAATTAGAATGTGGAGACAGATTGCCTGAAATAGAAAACTGTACCCATGCAAATCCTGACTGTCAGAGTTGGGTGATGACAAACTACACATGCTACAAATACATCAGCAGTGACACTCTACTCCAGTTTGACAGTGAGGAACAAAATCCATTCAAGAAAGCGAGGGAGTACTGTAAGTCCTTTGGTGGCCTCCTAGCAGCACCAAAAAGTGACAATGACTTACGGCAACTGATTGATTTACTTGACAGATTGAATGGGAAATGTTGCAGTACAATCATTGGTATATACTGGGGAGATAAATCTTTACCTAACATGTATAGGGAAAGTCTAACAACTGATGATAAGTCTGTGCTGCATAATAGATTAACACAGACAGAATATGTGGGTCATGAGGAACACACATCATGCTCATTTCTTTCGTATTGGAATTTGCCACCGCGTGTGTTATGGGAATATAACTGTTTCGATGATGACGACCAGTCAATACACTTTTACTCTTCAAATATCAGTGCGATATGTGAATTCTCTCAGAAAAACCACACTAAGTCAGCATTCATACAGCTGCTCAACACATCATTTTCAACAGACAGAAGGCATTTCACACGATGTCAGAATGGTCACATAACACTTACCTTCCTGGCATGTGGTCCACATAGTGTGTGTGGTAAAGGACACATAACACCTTGTACATTCTCTAACATGTGGGAACTAAGTAACAGTTCTGTTTCAGTTAACAGACATGCTGCTTCAGTTGTTTTATTTAATTGTGATGGAGATGACACAGAACTATCATATTCATCATTATGTGACTTCATATCTGACTGCCAAGATAAGAGTGATGAGTCGTTCTGTAAACATCTTCGATGTGATGCTTTTACCTGCACCAGTGGTCAGTGTGTGTCTTACAGCAAGAGGTGTGACAGACGGTCTGACTGTTTTGATAACTCAGATGAAGAGAACTGTGCTCACTATCGAGCATTTGTTACACAATATACACGTCTTCCTCCTCCTGTCCTGGTTAATTTTGATGGCATCAGTAATTTCATTGTGACAAGTTGGAACCTGATGAACCATGTCCTGACACCCACTATCGTTGTCCTGGTGATGTCAACAACTGTCTCCCTGTCTACACACGATGCAATACAGTATACGATTGTGTCGGCCATGAGGATGAAGAAGGCTGTGATGGGATGATGTGCCCAGAATTTTTTCACTTGTCGGTCTTCCAGTGTCTGTGTGCATAGTGATCATCTATGTGATGGCTGGCCCCACTGTCCACTGCATGATGATGAACTACTGTGTGACATAACCTGTCCTAGAGTTTGTCTCTGCCATGGCCATGCTTTCTTATGTCATCAATATTTCTCTGCTCACCTCTTTCCTGACCTTCGATACTTGGATGCTACTGGTTCTGGGATAACGTTGTCTGATTTAGTTAACAACACGTATCTTGTTCATCTGAGTCTTGTCCAGTGTTCCTTGTTCTTGCTGTCTGACATCATGTTGCCCAACTTGCAGTTTTTGGATCTCTCTGACAACAAGTTGGAACATGTGAATATGACAATATTTCTGGGCTCAGAAAACTTACAAACATTATCACTGGCTGATAACCCTCTGAACATACTGCACAGTGACCTAGCATCTACCACACAGCAGAGTGCACTGAAGACACTAGATCTGTCACACACCAGACTGACGGTATTTGACAGCCAAGTACTCTCACGTTTTCTGTCTGTACAGAGTCTTAATCTCTCATTTACCTCCATACACACCATTGACTCTGATGGGTTTCAGTTTGTACCTCGCTTAACCACACTACTCATGGAGGGCAGTCCTGTCAAATCATTCCCTATGGATGTGTTTAAAGACCTTCATCACATACGTGTTATCACTGCGCAGAACTATAAGCTGTGCTGTAACGCTATACTTCCAAGTCATTTTGAAAACAGTTTCTGCACCGCTCCAAAAGATGAAATTTCTTCATGTAATGATTTATTACAGACAGGGACATATCGTGTGTTTCTCTGGCTGATCAGTTGCGTGTCTGTGACAGGCAATGTGTTCTGTTATATCATTCGTTTATTTGTTCTGAAAACTTCAAAGAGTGGTTTCAATGTGTTTGTCACTAACCTAACTATGGCAGACCTTCTGATGGGAGTATACATTGCTATCATTGGCGTGGCTGATCTAGTGTACCAAGGTACATATCTTTACTATGATAGCATCTGGAAGAACAGTGCGGTCTGTCATGTAGCTGGTTTTATGTCTCTGATGTCCAGTGAAGTATCAGCTTTGATCATCTGGTTGATCACACTAGATCGTTTTATTGTGATCCACTTTCCTTTCAGTAATATCCGTTTTCAAAGATGTTCAGCAGCTGTGGCTTGTCTTATTTCTTGGACTGTTGGTTTCTCTCTTGCAGCACTACCATTATTGCCAGTCACAACCCACTGGGAATTTTACAGTCAGACAGCTATGTGCATTCCTTTGCCAGTCACAAGACAACATTTCAAAGGACGTGTTTACTCCTACAGTGTATTCATTGTCTTCAATTTTGTCTTGTTTTTGTTCATTTCAATTGGTCAAGCTTTTATCTACTGGTCAGTAAAGAAGACCATCTTGACATCTGATACGACCAAAGTCTCACAGGATCTGACGATAGCTCGCAGGTTGATCACTGTGGCTGTAACAGACTTCATGTGTTGGTTTCCCATTGGACTATGTGGATTGTTGGCATCAGCTGGTATTTCTATCCCTGGTGAGTTGAGTGTGGCCTTAACTGTCTTTGTACTGCCCTTAAACTCTGCTCTAAATCCGTTTGTGTACACATTCAATATTCTTTTGAGAAACAAAGAAAAGAAAAAGAAAATAAACTTTTGAAGTGGTTAGAGTTACACGCTGACATGATGAATAACTGAAAAATGGACAAAAAAGAAAACGTTTGAAGCATTTTCAGGTCAGTTGCACTGCTTAATAATAATATTTTGGATCGTCTCCATCACATAGCACATCTGACTTCAATGCATATGGAATTTATTCCAAACGCGGAAACGTCGAGAAAGTGAAACTTAAACTGGAGTTTAATAAAGCAGTATAGAACAATCGAATCATACAACACATTCATCATAAACTTGAAAACACACACAGAATGGTCATGGCCAACTTTTCTTTTGCACTTATTCACCTCAACTATATATGAAACCAAGATGACGCTTTCTCCGTTTATGTCCGACCTTTAACAACAATTCAGAAAACGATTTTTATTTTTCCAGTCTGCGCAGTGATGACCACTGTGTCGATTCCCTTTTAGAGATGATTACCTTTACCTGGTTTGACTTGACTTGAAGGAAATGCAAAGTTGAAAGGTAAGTGGGCAGACTTTCCCGTCTGTGGCATGATAGGACTCACAGAGTTGTTAGTGTTGCTGGCTGTAGGTTAGTGGTAGTGTTAGCGA
>CM060312.1:94864169-94886669 GCA_030674185.1 Monoplex corrugatus | reverse complement strand
CTATTGCAATTCACTCCTGTCTGGTCTTCCTGCCTCCACCATTCACATCCTGCAGCGCATTCAAAACAATGCTGCACGCCTTGTACTCAAAAAGAAAAAAGCTGACCACATCTCTTCTCTCCTGGCACAACTTCACTGGCTCCCTGTATCAAAGCGCATACAGTACAATCTAGACACCATGTACTACAAAAGCCTCAATAACGCAGCCCCCGATTACCTGTCAAGCCTACTTGAGATCTATGTTCCCTCACGTACCCTCCGCTCTGCCTCCGATCCTCTGACTTTTCGCTTTCCACGCACTAAGCTCAATACCTATGGTCCACGAGCCTTCTCTGTTTCTGGTCCACTCTCCTGGAACAAACTTCCTCTCTGTCCGTCTGCAACCTACTTTTGTCTCCTTCAAGTCCGCTCTCAAAACTCACCTTTTCTCCTCTGCATAAAATCCTGACCTCACTCAACCCCTCTGCAGCCTGTCTCTGCTCGGAGGAGAATCACATTGTAATACATAATTGTATATAATAGACTCTCTATAATTTTCCATTGCTTTTATTCTTTCTCCCCATGTATAGCCGTGTGTGTGTGTGTGTGTGTGTGTGTGTGTGTGTGTGTGTGTGCGTGCGTGTGCGTGAGCGTGCGCGTGCGTGCGTGCGTGCGTGTGTGTGCTTGCGTGCGTGTGTGTCTGTTTCAGCGCTTATATTTTATTTTATTTTTGCGCTATATAAATATTGTAATTATTAATTATTATTATTATTAATGTTTTATGAATTACTGTTTTGGGGTTTTGATCTTTGAATGATGTACGATCAGTGTGAATTTTATGGACAATTTTATGTATTGAGAGTTTGGACTTTTGAAACATGAATGGCGAATTTTGTGTTAAATTCTTTATTGTAAGATTTTTTTTTGTTAAATGAATATGAACTTAAGTTAGTGGTCATCTTTTGGAAATTGATAGTTAGTGTAGAATATTTGCTGTATGGCACTGTGAATGTAATTTGCCTGCGAGCTTTTAAAAGGCAAACAGTAATATTTTGGGATAAACGTCTGTCAACCCTATATTTGGATATGGTGCGGCCATTGACCTGACACATTTATTGACATTTTTGTAGATGGAAGTACTTAGCAAATTCTTTATGTACAGCTTCTGACGTGGGGATCTGTCTGGTCTGATTGGTTCACGAGGGAACTACATATGTACATGACTATGGTTTGAGAGGTGGATGCCTGATCCAGTCCCTGGTCCTAAGCTGTTTGGACTTGACTACATACCTGGGCGTTTCCGACTAATGACTCCTCTGTGATTGCTCCCTGGGATTGTGCGGTAACAACGTCTAAATCAGTGGTGAACTGAATGCTGAACAATAATATCATTGCCGTGAATTATGAGAACTGTCCGGGAAGTGTTAGTGCAGTGAAAGTTTTCTGATTTCTTACACACTGGACGAGGCGGCAGGGAAGTTTTTAGTACCGTTTATATTATCCATTGTTTGGTGTTTGTGATCTGTTTGTGACCGTGCGTTCGCGCTTGACAAAGTATAGTTGGCCGAAAATTTGCGCTTGTTTTGTTTTGTTGGATAATCGCTTGTATTGGTTTTCTTGTTCTTCTGGTTACTGGGTTTCAATTTCACTTTCAGTTTCTCAAGATGACGTCTCCGCGTTTCGAACGAATTCCATATGCATTAACGTCACAGGTACCACGTGTACGGTGGCCTGCACATACACCCATGAGCTGGCCAGGTCCTGAGGCCCTACCTAGACTATGTTTTAGCTAGTCTATATTTTGTACTGGTATTTTATCAGCCTACCACTGGAAATCTCCAATGGGTGAAATCTCCAATGGGTGAAATCTCCAATGGGTGAAATCTCCATAGGTGAAATCTCCAATGGGTGAAATCTCCAATGGTCAATGTATCCATGTGGCCCATGTTGAGTTTAGCTCGGATACATGTATCCTCCCCCACTGTGCTGGCAAATGATGTGACAGCACTGTCTGTGTCCTCCAACTTGGGCGGGTTCATCGGTTCTTTTGAGAGAGCCGTGGACCCAAGATCTGATTGAGTTCAATCCCAGCCTGCAACATTAGCCTTTTTACTCCTACACCCCGTCGACCAGTATTCTGCATTGTCAACCATGCTGGCAAAGCAAAAACTTAACCCTTTGACTCTCCACCCTGTCCACCAGCATCCTGCATTGTCAACCATGCTAGCAAAGCAAAAACTTAAACCTTTGACTCTCCACCCTGTCCACCAGCATCCTGTATTGTCAACCGTGCTACCAAAGCAAAAACTTAACCCTTTGACTCTCCACCCTGTCGACCAGCATCCTGTATTGTCAACCATGCTGGCAAAGCAAAACCTTAAACCCCTTTGACTCTCCACCCTGTCCACCAGCATCCTGCATTGTCAACCATGCTGGCAAAGCAAAAACATAACCCTTTGACTCTCCACCCTGTCGACCAGCATCCTGTATTGTCAACCATGCTGGCAAAGCAAAACCTTAACCCTTTGACTCTCCACCCTGTCCACCAGCATCCTGCATTGTCAACCATGCTGGCAAAGCAAAAACATAACCCTTTGACTCTCCACCCTGTCCACCAGCATCCTGTATTGTCAACCATGCTGGCAAAGCAAAACTTAACCCTTTGACTCTCCACCCTGTCCACCAGCATCCTGCATTGTCAACCATGCTGGCAAAGCAAAAACATAACCCTTTGACTCTCCACCCTGTCGACCAGCATCCTGTATTGTCAACCATGCTACCAAAGCAAAACTTAACCCTTTGACTCTCCACCCTGTCGACCAGCATCCTGTATTGTCAACCATGCTGGCAAAGCAAAAACTTAACCCTTTGACTCTCCACCCTGTCGACCAGCACCCTGCATTGTCAACCATGCTAGCAAAGCAAAAACGTAACCTTTGACTCCTTCACCCTATCCATCAGTTTCCTGCAGGATGCTGGTGGATAGGATGAGGGAGTCAAAGGGTTATGTTTTTGCAGTTAGCGGATGCGGTGCGAAGGTGAAGGGGTTAAAAGCTGGCCTGTTTGCTGCCCAGCGTAAAGTTTCCATCCCTGTGGTGGTGTCACCTTAGTGTTTCACAAGTCCTCTCCAACCTCCCCCTCCCCCGCTCTCTACTCACTCAATTCAAGACTTGCCAGTGTGTAGGGCTTTGAGCAGGCTCAGAACATCGGACAGATCATTGCTGGCAACTTTGGGCGGAGCGCGTGTGGAAGTCTCCGAGTGTGATGATCAGTCCCTCTTGAATTAACTGTAAAATCCAAGAAAAAACACGGCAGAAACGAACAGAGAAAGAAAAAAAAAAAGACAAGAAGAAATGTCTAGCATGGAATTTCCAGAAGGTGGGGATATCTACTGGCATTTGTACCGAACGAGCTCCCGGCATCAGTAGGGGGAAGGTGCAGTTTTTGTGTAAGCAGAGTCTGGCGTTCTACCCCCCCCCTCTCCCTCTCTGTCGGGGGGGGAGGGGTGCGTACATGCGTACGTGTGTGCGAGTGTGTGTGTGTGTGTGTGTGTGTGCGTAAGTGGTATTGTGTGAGTGTGTCTGTTTCTGCGTGTGTGTGTGAGTATGTGTGTATATATATTTTTATATATATATATATATATAGTGTGTGTGGTGGTGTGTGTGTGTGTGTGTGGTGTGTGTGTGTTGTGTGTGTGTGTGTGTGTGTGTGTGTGTGTGTGTGGTGTGTGAACGATGTGAGTGGATGAGTGTGTCTGCTTATGAGTGTACACACACACACACACACACACACACACACACACACACACACACACACACTCGCACATACGTACGCATAAACGCAACCCCCCCCCCCCTTTATTTATTCATTTATTTATTTTATATATATAGATAGATCTGAGCTGAGGACAGGGGATGAGGGGTGGTGGAAGGGGGGTACAGAGAGGTGCCGTAAGAGGAAGGGGAGGGGGTAATGGGGAATGAACAGATTGAGGGACTGAACATGGCACAAGATAAACTTGATATAATAGGACGTCACGTGTCTGTTCTGATAGCAGGCTTTTGCATGGCCGTGAGAACGAATGATACATGTTCAACTCACCACTCACAACTCACAAGTCACGTATTTGCCAAAACAAGTATGACTGCCCGCGTTCAAGCAAACAGGAACCAGAAAAAACACGAAAGAATAAGTACGCGTATTTAATACAACCAGAGAAGACAGGCGCAAATTTTCGGCCAACTGGCCTCTGTCCAGCATAAGATCACAAACAAACACCAGATACACAAATTAGGAGAAAAAGACTGAAACTTCCCTGCTGCTTGGACAAAAATTAGGAGAAAAAGACTGCTTGGACCAAGCAGCAGGGAAGTTTCAGTCTTTTTCTCCTAATTTTTGTATCTGGTATTTGTAATCTTAAGTTTGACAAAGGCCAGTTGGCCGAAAATTTGCGCCAGTCTTGTCTTGTTGTATTAAATACGCGTTCCTATTCTTCTTTCGTGTTTTATTCTGGTTCACGTATTTGCTGTAAGGACCAAATAATCGTTGTACGACTCGGATCAACTGCAATAAGTTGAGATCAAGGAGCGTCGAACTTCAAACTCACAGAATTCCATACAAAATCAGTGCGTTGTGCTACAGATGTATTAATGGTATTGCATCTATTTATCTTTGTGACCACCTCAGAATCTACACCCTGCCCGACCTCTTCTGACGCTTCTGTTTACAAATTCCTCGACCCAGTCGCTCGCCGATCTTTAATTTTCTGTGTCTGGTCCATACAACTGGAACAAGCTTCTTCTGTTCTCTCTCTGTCTGTTTTGTCTGTCTCTGTCTGTCTCTGTCTCTCTGTCTCTCTGTGTCTGTCTCTCGTCTCTCTGTCTCTCTGTCTGTCTCTGTCTGTCTGTCTCTCTGTCTTTCTGTCTCTCTGTCTGTTTGTCTCTCTGTCTCTCTCTGTCTCTGTCTCTGTCTCTCTCTCTGTCTCTGTCTCTGTCTCTGTGTCTGTCTGTCTCTGCCTGTCTCTGTCTCTCTGTCTGTCTCTGTCTCTCTGTCTGTCTCTCTGTCTGTCTCTGTCTCTGTCTCTCTGTCTGTCTCTGTCTCTGTCTGTCTCTGTCTCTCTGTTGTCTCTGTCTCTCAAATGTATGTCTCTGTCTCTCGTCTCTCTGTCTCTGTCTCTCTGTCTCTGTCTGTCTCTGCCTGTCTCTTTGTCTCTGTCTCTGTCTGTCTGTCTCTCTGTCTGTTTGTTCTCTGTCTGTCTCTCTGTCTCTGTCTGTATCTGCCTGTCTCTGTCTCTGTCTGTCTCTGTCTGTCTGTCTGTGTCTTCTCTGTCTCTGTCTTCTGTCTCTTCTGTCTCTGTCTGTCTCTCTGTCTCTTTGTCTCTCTGTCTCTGTCTTGTCTGTCTGTCTCTGTCTCTCTGTCTGTTTGTCTCTGTCTTTTCTTCTCTGTCTTCTGTCTCTGTCTGTCTCTGTCTGTCTCTTGTCTCTGTCTCTCTGTCTGTGTCTCTGTCTTTTTCTCTTCTGTCTCTGTCTTCTCTCTCTCTGTCTCTCTCTGTCTCCGTCTGTCTCTTATGTTCTCTTGTCTCTCTGTCTGTTCTCTCTGTCTCTGTCTGTCTCTCTGTCTCTGTCTGTCTGTCTCTTTTCTGTCTCTGTCTCTCTGTCTCTGTCTGTCTGTCTCTGTCTCTGTCTGCTCTCATCTCTGTCTCTATCTGTCTCTGTCTCTCTCTCTCTCTGTCTGTCAGCTATATTGCTGCGAGTCTGGCATTTTTCCAAGGTTTATGTGTTACATTATGGTCGCTTGGCTCTGGGAACGAACGGAATTGAATTTCTGTGCCTATCTGCAGCGTTATGGGAGTTGTACTCCTGTCTTACACCCACGCTCTTCCTCCTCCACCCCCCTTCCTCTCCAGTCAGCATCCACGGTGGAACAGATGTTTACGGTTTCGTGGAAATGTACGTATGTGTACTTAAACACTGTCACAGGCATTGACTCTTACAATGACAATGACAATGACAGTGACAATGACATGACAGTGATGACAATGACAGTGACAGTGACAGTGACATGACAGTGACGTCAGTGACAATGACAATGACATGACAGTGACAATAACAATGATAGTGACAGTGACAATGACAGTGACAATTACAATGAAAGTGACAATGACAGTGACAATAACAATGACAGTGACAATGACAGTGACAATGACTGACAATGACAGACAATGAGTGACAATGAAAATGACAATGACAATGACACATGGTTTGTTGTGAAGGCCACCGACCCATGCACAAATGGATGGAGAGGGGTAACAACATTGGCAGTTCCCAAAATGCATTTTATGCCTCATCCATTAAGTTCGTCATAGAGAAGTGCTTAGGCAACACATTTCTCATAATTCTTGCTTTACATGATCTGTGAGTTATTTATCTACATACTCCTTTATTGTGTATTTACTTATTCACCTACTTAGTTACTTCTTATTCACTTACTTACTCACTTACTCACTTACTCACTCACTCACTTTCTTACTTATTTACTTACAATTACTTACAAACTTACTTACAAACTTACAAACTCACTTACTTACTTACTTACATACATACATACTTACTTACTTACTTACTTACTTACGTACTTACATACTTACTTACGTACTTACTTACTCACTTACTGACATACCTATCTATGATTAAGAAAATATTGTCTTCACCTAGTTGATAGATGGCTGAGCATTTGGGCATTGACATTTGGGCATTTGGGGGGGGGGGGGGAGTTTTGTCATGTGAGACGAGTTTATACAGAATAGCTAGTTGTGTTGTGACTCGACCTTTATTTATTCATTTATTTACTTTATATATGTATATATGATAATATACAGCGCCTGTTGACTGCACCACTGAGTGTTACTCGTACATTAAGAACTGGATGACACACAATAACTTCAGCTTAATGACGACAAAACAGAAGCTATCCTCATTGGCACCCGTCAGAAACTTTCTCAGCTGCCTCCTCTTTCTCTCCCATTATGTAACACATCAGTCCCAATTTCTGATTCAGCTAAAAACCTTGGTGTCTGCATTGACTCTACCCTCTCCATGAACAACTTTGTTTCTCAAACTGCCAGATCCTGCTACTATCATCTCCATCGTATAAGGCTGATCAGGAAGTATCTCTCTGTCGAAACAACTGCAAAACTCGTTCTCTCCTTCATAATGTTTCGCATTGACTATTGCAATTCACTCCTGTCTGGTCTTCCTGCCTCCACCATTCACATCCTACAGCGCATTCAAAACAATGCTGTACGCCTTGTACTCAAAAAGAAAAAAGCTAACCACATATCTCCTCTCCTGGCACAACTTCACTGGCTCCCTGTATCAAAGCGCATACAGTACAAACTAGACACCATGTGCTACAAAAGCCTCAATAACGCAGCCCCCGATTACCTGTCAAGCCTACTTGAGATCTATCTTCCCTCACGTACCCTCCGCTCTGCCTCCGATCCTCTGACTTTTCGCTTTCCACGCACTAAGCTCAATACCTATGGTCCACGAGCCTTCTCTGTTTCTGGTCCACTCTCCTGGAACAAACTTCCTCTCTCAGTCCGTCAGCAACCTACTTTTGTCTCCTTCAAGTCCGCTCTCAAAACTCACCTTTTCTCCTCCGCATAAAATCCTAACCCCCTCTGCAGCCTGTCTCCGCTCGGAGGGAATCACATGGTTATAATATATAATTGTATATGCTATGCTCTCTATAATTTTCCATTGCTTTTATTCTTGCTTTTATTGCTTTTATTCTTTCTCCCCATTTATAGCCATGCGTGTGTGTGTGTGTGTGTGTATGTGTGTGTGTGTGTGTGCGTGCGTGTGTGTGCGTGCGTGCGTGCTTGCGTGTGTGTCTGCTTCAGCGCTTAGATTTGATTTTATCAAGATTTTGCGCTATATAAATATTGTAATTATTAAATTATTATTATATTATTATATATGTTCCTTTTTGAAGATCAGATACACAGATACCAAGATTATTCCAGTGGTAGGCTGATAAAATACCAGTACAAAATATAGACTAGGTAAAACATTAGTCTAGATGGGGCCTCAGGACCTGGCCAGCTCACGGGTTTATGTGCAGGCTTAAGGCTTGTGCCATGATGACGATACACATGGCACCTGTGACGTTAGTGCATATGGAATTCGTTCCGAGCGCGGAGACTTTATGTTGAGAAACTGAAACTAAAACTGTGAGTTTTAAAGACACAGCTGGTTTTCACAGGGTGAGAAAATACTTTGATATTTGTTCAGACTTGATGGTAAAGGGCCCCAGTCTACACACACCCAATGGAGGACTACAGACACACAGACAGAAGGACAGACAGACAGAGAAACAGACAGAGACAGAGAGACAAAGAGGCAGAGACAGAGACACAGGGAGAGAGAGAGAGAGAGAGAGAAGAGAGAGAGAGAGAGAGAGAGAAGAGACAGACAGACAGACAAGAGTCAGACAGACAGACACAGACAGAATCGGACAGACAGACAGGGACAGACAGATAGACAAGGATAGTGAGAGAGAGGCAGACAGACAGACAGAGAGACAGAGAGAGACAGACAAATGTATCTGTCTCTCTGTCTCTGTCTCTCTGTCTCTGTCTGTCTCTGCCTGTCTCTTTGTCTCTCTGTCTCTGTCTGTCTGTCTGTCTCTCTGTCTGTTTGTGTCTCTGTCTCTGTCTCTGTCTCTCTGTCTCTGTCTGTCTCTGCCTGTCTCTTTGTCTCTCTGTCTCTGTCTGTCTGTCTGTCTGTCTGTCTCTCTGTCTGTTTGTCTCTCTGTCTCTGTCTCTCTGTCTCTGTCTGTCTCTGCCTGTCTCTTTGTCTCTCTGTCTCTGTCTGTCTGTCTGTCTCTGTCTCTCTGTCTGTCTCTGTCTGTCTCTCTCTCTGTCTCTCTCTCTGTCTCCGTCTGTCTCTTATATCTCTCTATGTCTCTCTGTCTCTGTCTGTCTCTCTGTCTCTGTCTGTCTCTCTGTCTCTGTCTGTCTGTCTGTCTCTCTCTGTCTCTGTCTCTCTGTCTCTGTCTGTCTTGTCTCTGTCTCTGTCTGTCTCTCTATCTCTGTCTCTATCTGTCTCTGTCTCTCTCTCTCTCTGTCTGTCAGCTTATATTGCTGCGAGTCTGGCATTTTTCCAAGGTTTATGTGTTACATTATGGTCGCTTGGCTCTGGGAACGAACGGAATTGAATTTCTGTGCCTATCTGCAGCGTTATGGGAGTTGTACTCCTGTCTTACACCCACGCTCTTCCTCCTCCACCCCCCTTCCTCTCCAGTCAGCATCCACGGTGGAACAGATGTTTACGGTTTCGTGGAAATGTACGTATGTGTACTTAAACACTGTCACAGGCATTGACTCTTACAGTGACAATGACAATGACAGTGACAATGACATGACAGTGATATGACAGTGACAATGACAGTGACAATGACAGTGACAGTGACAGTGACAGTGACAGTGACAATGACAATGACAGTGACAGTGACAGTGACAGTGACAATAACAATGATAGTGACAGTGACAGTGACAATTACAATGAAAGTGACAATGACAGTGACAATAACAATGACAGTGACAATGACAGTGACAATGACTGACAATGACAGACAATGAGTGACAATGAAAATGACAATGACAATGACACATGGTTTGTTGTGAAGGCCACCGACCCATGCACAAATGGATGGAGAGGGGTAACAACATTGGCAGTTCCCAAAATGCATTTTATGCCTCATCCATTAAGTTCGTCATAGAGAAGTGCTTAGGCAACACATTTCTCATAATTCTTGCTTTACATGATCTGTGAGTTATTTATCTACATACTCCTTTATTGTGTATTTACTTATTCACCTACTTAGTTACTTCTTATTCACTTACTTACTCACTCACTTACTCACTTACTCACTCACTCACTTCTTACTTATTTACTTACATACTTACTTACAAACTTACTTACAAACTTACAAACTCACTTACTTACTTACATACATACATACTTACTTACTTACTTACTTACGTACTTACATACTTACTTACTTACGTACTTACTTACTCACTTACTGACATACCTATCTATGATTAAGAAAATATTGTCTTCACCTAGTTGATAGATGGCTGAGCATTTGGGCATTGACATTTGGGCATTTGGGGGGGGGGGGGAGTTCTGTCATGTGAGACGAGTTTATACAGAATAGCTAGTTGTGTTGTGACTCGACCTTTATTTATTCATTTATTTACTTTATATATGTATATATATGTTCCTTTTTGAAGATCAGATACACAGATACCAAGATTATTCCAGTGGTAGGCTGATAAAATACCAGTACAAAATATAGACTAGGTAAAACATTAGTCTAGGTGGGGCCTCAGGACCTGGCCAGCTCACGGGTTTATGTGCAGGCTTAAGGCTTGTGCCATGATGACGATACACATGGCACCTGTGACGTTAGTGCATATGGAATTCGTTCCGAGCGCGGAGACTTTATGTTGAGAAACTGAAACTAAAACTGTGAGTTTTAAAGACACAGCTGGTTTTCACAGGGTGAGAAAATACTTTGATATTTGTTCAGACTTGATGGTAAAGGGCCCCAGTCTACACACACCCAATGGAGGACTACAGACACACAGACAGAAGGACAGACAGACAGAGAAACAGACAGAGACAGAGAGACAAAGAGGCAGAGACAGAGACACAGGGAGAGAGAGAGAGAGAGAGAGACACAGAGAGAGAGAGAGAGAGAGAGAGAGAGAGAAGAGACAGACAGACAGACAAAGAGTCAGACAGACAGACACAGACAGAATCGGACAGACAGACAGGGACAGACAGATAGACAAGGATAGTGAGAGAGAGGCAGACAGAAGACAGAGAGACAGAGAGAGACAGACAAATGTATCTGTCTCTCTGTCTCTGTCTCTCTGTCTCTGTCTGTCTCTGCCTGTCTCTTTGTCTCTCTGTCTCTGTCTGTCTGTCTGTCTCTCTGTCTGTTTGTGTCTCTGTCTCTGTCTCTGTCTCTCTGTCTCTGTCTGTCTCTGCCTGTCTCTTTGTTTCTCTGTCTCTGTCTGTCTGTCTGTCTCTGTCTGTCTCTCTGTCTGTTTGTCTCTCTGTCTCTGTCTCTCTGTCTCTGTCTGTCTCTGCCTGTCTCTTTGTCTCTCTGTCTCTGTCTGTCTGTCTGTCTCTCTGTCTGTCTCTGTCTGTCTCTCTCTCTGTCTCTCTCTCTGTCTCCGTCTGTCTCTTATATCTCTCTATGTCTCTCTGTCTGTCTCTGTCTCTCTGTCTCTGTCTGTCTCTCTGTCTCTGTCTGTCTGTCTGTCTCTCTCTGTCTCTGTCTCTCTGTCTCTGTCTGTCTGTCTCTGTCTCTGTCTGTCTCTCTATCTCTGTCTCTATCTGTCTCTGTCTCTCTCTCTCTCTGTCTGTCAGTTATATTGCTGCGAGTCTGGCATTTTTCCAAGGTTTATGTGTTACATTATAGTCGCTTGGCTCTGGGAACGAACGGAATTGAATTTCTGTGCCTATCTGCAGCGTTATGGGAGTTGTACTCCTGTCTTACACCCACGCTCTTCCTCCTCCACCCCCCTTCCTCTCCAGTCAGCATCCACGGTGGAACAGATGTTTACGGTTTCGTGGAAATGTACGTATGTGTACTTAAACACTGTCACAGGCATTGACTCTTACAGTGACAATGACAATGACAGTGACAATGACATGACAGTGATATGACAGTGACAATGACAGTGACAATGACAATGACAGTGACAGTGACAGTGACAGTGACAGTGACATGACAGTGACAGTGACAGTGACAATAACAATGATAGTGACAGTGACAATGACAGTGACAATTACAATGAAAGTGACAATGACAGTGACAATAACAATGACAGTGACAATGACAGTGACAATGACTGACAATGACAGACAATGAGTGACAATGAAAATGACAATGACAATGACACATGGTTTGTTGTGAAGGCCACCGACCCATGCACAAATGGATGGAGAGGGGTAACAACATTGGCAGTTCCCAAAATGCATTTTATGCCTCATCCATTAAGTTCATCATAGAGAGGTGCTTAGGCAACACATTTCTCATAATTCTTGCTTTACATGATCTGTAAGTTATTTATCTACATACTCCTTTATTGTGTATTTACTTATTCACCTACTTAGTTACTTCTTATTCACTTACTCACTCACTCACTTACTCACTTACTCACTCACTCACTTTCTTACTTATTTACTTACATACTTACAAACTTACTTACAAACTTACAAACTCACTTACTTACTTACTTACATACATACATACTTACTTACTTACTTACTTACTTACTTACGTACTTACATACTTACTTACTTACGTACTTACTTACTCACTTACTGACATACCTATCTATGATTAAGAAAATATTGTCTTCACCTAGTTGATAGATGGCTGAGCATTTGGGCATTGACATTTGGGCATTTGGGGGGGGGGGGGAGTTCTGTCATGTGAGACGAGTTTATACAGAATAGCTAGTTGTGTTGTGACTCGACCTTTATTTATTCATTTATTTACTTTATATATGTATATATGATAATATACAGCGCCTGTTGACTCGCACCACTGAGTGTTACTCGGACATTAAGAACTGGATGACACACAATAGACTTCAGCTTAATGACGACAAAACAGAAGCTATCCTCATTGGCACCCGTCAGAAACTTTCTCAGCTGCCTCCTCTTTCTCTCCCATTATGTAACACATCAGTCCCAATTTCTGATTCAGCTAAAAACCTTGGTGTCTGCATTGACTCTACCCTCTCCATGAACAACTTTGTTTCTCAAACTGCCAGATCCTGCTACTATCATCTCCATCGTATAAGGCTGATCAGGAAGTATCTCTCTGTCGAAACAACTGCAAAACTCGTTCTCTCCTTCATAATGTCTCGCATTGACTATTGCAATTCACTCCTGTCTGGTCTTCCTGCCTCCACCATTCACATCCTACAGCGCATTCAAAACAATGCTGTACGCCTTGTACTCAAAAAGAAAAAAGCTAACCACATATCTCCTCTCCTGGCACAACTTCACTGGCTCCCTGTATCAAAGCGCATACAGTACAAACTAGACACCATGTGCTACAAAAGCCTCAATAACGCAGCCCCCGATTACCTGTCAAGCCTACTTGAGATCTATGTTCCCTCACGTACCCTCCGCTCTGCCTCCGATCCTCTGACTTTTCGCTTTCCACGCACTAAACTCAATACCTACGGTCCACGAGCCTTCTCTGTTTCTGGTCCACTCTCCTGGAACAAACTTCCTCTCTCAGTCCGTCAGCAACCTACTTTTGTCTCCTTCAAGTCCGCTCTCAAAACTCACCTTTTCTCCTCCGCATAAAATCCTAACCCCCTCTGCAGCCTGTCTCCGCTCGGAGGGAATCACATGGTTATAATATATAATTGTATATGCTATGCTCTCTATAATTTTCCATTGCTTTTATTCTTGCTTTTATTGCTTTTATTCTTTCTCCCCATTTATAGCCATGCGTGTGTGGTGTGTGTTGTATGTGTGTGTGTGTGTGCGTGCGTGTGTGTGTCGTGCGTGCGTGCGTGCGTGCTTGCGTGTGTGTCTGCTTCAGCGCTTAGATTTGATTTTATCAAGATTTTGCGCTATATAAATATTGTAATTATTAAATTATTATTATATTATTATATATGTTCCTTTTTGTAGATCAGATACACAGATACCAAGATTATTCCAGTGGTAGGCTGATAAAATACCAGTACAAAATATAGACTAGGTAAAACATTAGTCTAGGTGGGGCCTCAGGACCTGGCCAGCTCACGGGTTTATGTGCAGGCTTAAGGCTTGTGCCATGATGACGATACACATGGCACCTGTGACGTTAGTGCATATGGAATTCGTTCCGAGCGCGGAGACTTTATGTTGAGAAACTGAAACTAAAACTGTGAGTTTTAAAGACACAGCTGGTTTTCACAGGGTGAGAAAATACTTTGATATTTGTTCAGACTTGATGGTAAAGGGCCCCAGTCTACACACACCCAATGGAGGACTACAGACACACAGACAGAAGGACAGACAGACAGAGAAACAGACAGAGACAGAGAGACAAAGAGGCAGAGACAGAGACACAGGGAGAGAGAGAGAGAGAGACAGAGAGAGAGAGAGAGAGAGAAGAGACAGACAGACAGACAAAGAGTCAGACAGACAGACACAGACAGAATCGGACAGACAGACAGGGACAGACAGATAGACAAGGATAGTGAGAGAGAGGCAGACAGACAGACAGAGAGACAGAGAGAGACAGACAAATGTATCTGTCTCTCTGTCTCTCTGTCTCTCTGTCTCTGTCTCTCTGTCTCTGTCTGTCTCTGCCTGTCTCTTTGTCTCTCTGTCTCTGTCTGTCTGTCTGTCTCTCTGTCTGTTTGTGTCTCTGTCTCTGTCTCTGTCTCTCTGTCTCTGTCTGTCTCTGCCTGTCTCTTTGTCTCTCTGTCTCTGTCTGTCTGTCTGTCTCTGTCTGTCTCTCTGTCTGTTTGTCTCTCTGTCTCTGTCTCTCTGTCTCTGTCTGTCTCTGCCTGTCTCTTTGTCTCTCTGTCTCTGTCTGTCTGTCTGTCTCTGTCTGTCTCTGTCTCTCTGTCTGTCTCTGTCTGTCTCTCTCTCTGTCTCTCTCTCTGTCTCCGTCTGTCTCTTATATCTCTCTATGTCTCTCTGTCTGTCTCTGTCTCTCTGTCTCTGTCTGTCTCTCTGTCTCTGTCTGTCTGTCTGTCTGTCTGTCTCTGTCTCTCTGTCTCTGTCTGTCTGTCTCTGTCTCTGTCTGTCTCTCTATCTCTGTCTCTATCTGTCTCTGTCTCTCTCTCTCTCTCTGTCTGTCAGTTATATTGCTGCGAGTCTGGCATTTTTCCAAGGTTTATGTGTTACATTATAGTCGCTTGGCTCTGGGAACGAACGGAATTGAATTTCTGTGCCTATCTGCAGCGTTATGGGAGTTGTACTCCTGTCTTACACCCACGCTCTTCCTCCTCCACCCCCCTTCCTCTCCAGTCAGCATCCACGGTGGAACAGATGTTTACGGTTTCGTGGAAATGTACGTATGTGTACTTAAACACTGTCACAGGCATTGACTCTTACAGTGACAATGACAATGACAGTGACAATGACATGACAGTGATATGACAGTGACAATGACAGTGACAATGACAATGACAGTGACAGTGACAGTGACAGTGACAATGACATGACAGTGACAGTGACAGTAACAATAACAATGATAGTGACAGTGACAATGGCAGTGACAATTACAATGAAAGTGACAATGACAGTGACAATAACAATGACAGTGACAATGACAGTGACAATGACTGACAATGACAGACAATGAGTGACAATGAAAATGACAATGACAATGACACATGGTTTGTTGTGAAGGCCACCGACCCATGCACAAATGGATGGAGAGGGGTAACAACATTGGCAGTTCCCAAAATGCATTTTATGCCTCATCCATTAAGTTCGTCATAGAGAAGTGCTTAGGCAACACATTTCTCATAATTCTTGCTTTACATGATCTGTGAGTTATTTATCTACATACTCCTTTATTGTGTATTTACTTATTCACCTACTTAGTTACTTCTTATTCACTTACTTACTCACTCACTTACTCACTTATTCACTCACTCACTTTCTTACTTATTTACTTACATACTTACTTACAAACTTACAAACTCACTTACTTACTTACATACATACATACTTACTTACTTACTTACTTACTTACGTACTTACATACTTACTTACGTACTTACTTACTCACTTACTGACATACCTATCTATGATTAAGAAAATATTGTCTTCACCTAGTTGATAGATGGCTGAGCATTTGGGCATTGACATTTGGGCATTTGGGGGGGGGGGGGGGGAGTTTTGTCATGTGAGACGAGTTTATACAGAATAGCTAGTTGTGTTGTGACTCGACCTTTATTTATTCATTTATTTACTTTATATATGTATATATGATAATATACAGCGCCTGTTGACTCGCACCACTGAGTGTTACTCGGACATTAAGAACTGGATGACACACAATAGACTTCAGCTTAATGACGACAAAACAGAAGCTATCCTCATTGGCACCCGTCAGAAACTTTCTCAGCTGCCTCCTCTTTCTCTCCCATTATGTAACACATCAGTCCCAATTTCTGATTCAGCTAAAAACCTTGGTGTCTGCATTGACTCTACCCTCTCCATGAACAACTTTGTTTCTCAAACTGCCAGATCCTGCTACTATCATCTCCATCGTATAAGGCTGATCAGGAAGTATCTCTCTGTCGAAACAACTGCAAAACTCGTTCTCTCCTTCATAATGTCTCGCATTGACTATTGCAATTCACTCCTGTCTGGTCTTCCTGCCTCCACCATTCACATCCTACAGCGCATTCAAAACAATGCTGTACGCCTTGTACTCAAAAAGAAAAAAGCTAACCACATATCTCCTCTCCTGGCACAACTTCACTGGCTCCCTGTATCAAAGCGCATACAGTACAAACTAGACACCATGTGCTACAAAAGCCTCAATAACGCAGCCCCCGATTACCTGTCAAGCCTACTTGAGATCTATGTTCCCTCACGTACCCTCCGCTCTGCCTCCGATCCTCTGACTTTTCGCTTTCCACGCACTAAGCTCAATACCTATGGTCCACGAGCCTTCTCTGTTTCTGGTCCACTCTCCTGGAACAAACTTCCTCTCTCAGTCCGTCAGCAACCTACTTTTGTCTTCTTCAAGTCCGCTCTCAAAACTCACCTTTTCTCCTCCGCATAAAATCCTAACCCCCTCTGCAGCCTGTCTCCGCTCGGAGGGAATCACATGGTTATAATATATAATTGTATATGCTATGCTCTCTATAATTTTCCATTGCTTTTATTCTTGCTTTTATTGCTTTTATTCTTTCTCCCCATTTATAGCCATGCGTGTTGTGTGTGTGTTGTGTTGTGTGTGTGTGTGTGCGTGCGTGGTGCGTGCGTGCGTGCGTGCGTGCTTGCGTGTGTGTCTGCTTCAGCGCTTAGATTTGATTTTATCAAGATTTTGCGCTATATAAATATTGTAATTATTAAATTATTATTATATTATTATATATGTTCCTTTTTGAAGATCAGATACACAGATACCAAGATTATTCCAGTGGTAGGCTGATAAAATACCAGTACAAAATATAGACTAGGTAAAACAGTCTAGGTGGGGCCTCAGGACCTGGCCAGCTCACGGGTTTATGTGCAGGCTTAAGGCTTGTGCCATGATGACGATACACATGGCACCTGTGACGTTAGTGCATATGGAATTCGTTCCGAGCGCGGAGACTTTATGTTGAGAAACTGAAACTAAAACTGTGAGTTTTAAAGACACAGCTGGTTTTCACAGGGTGAGAAAATACTTTGATATTTGTTCAGACTTGATGGTAAAGGGCCCCAGTCTACACACACCCAATGGAGGACTACAGACACACAGACAGAAGGACAGACAGACAGAGAAACAGACAGAGACAGAGAGACAAAGAGGCAGAGACAGAGACACAGGGAGAGAGAGAGAGAGAGACAGAGAGAGAGAGAGAGAGAGAGAGAGAAGAGACAGACAGACAGACAAAGAGTCAGACAGACAGACACAGACAGAATCGGACAGACAGACAGACAGGGACAGACAGATAGACAAGGATAGTGAGAGAGAGGCAGACAGACAGAGAGACAGAGAGAGACAGACACAGAGGCAGAGACGGACAGACAGAGACAGAGACAGAGACAGACAGACAGAAACAGAGACAGAGAGGGACAGACAGACAGAGACAGACAGAGGCAAACAGACAGTGACGGTGAGAAAGAGACAGACACAGAGAAAGAGAGAGAAAGAGAGAGACACACACACACAGACAGAGAGAGAGAGAGAGAGAGAGAGAGACACACACACACACACACACACACACACACACACACACACACACACACACACACACACACACACACACACACACACACACACAACTTCATGTGCTAGTACGGTCATGAAAATGGGGGACAGGGCACGGGTGGGGGGGGGGGGGAGAGAAGGCCACTTAGCTGATACCTCCAACATGATGGAAACATTAAAACGGGCAGCAAACAGGCCAGGTTTTAATGTTGAGGCTGCAGTTAAATTGACAGTCTCATCGTCACTAAGTACGTAGGCCTACTACGCCCTTGCAATCATGTTTAATTAAGTGTGTTTTCAAAGAAACACTACAAACACACGCGTACATCTTACACACACTTACACTTACATACACACACGCGCGCGCGCGCGCGCGCGCAAGCATTCACACACACACATACACACACACATGCTCACACACATGCATACACACACACACGCAAACACACACATACACACACGCACGCTCGCACACACTCAAACACACACACATACATACACACACTCGCACATACACTGTCACACACACACACACACACACACACACACACAACACACACACACACACACACACACACAACGCACACACACGCACATACACAAACACACACACACACACACACACACACACACACACACACACACACACACACACACACACACTCGCACATACACTGTAACACGCGCGCACACACACACACACACACACTTACACACTTACACCACATACCACACACACACACACACACACACACACACACCCGCGCGCGCGCGCGACACACACACACACACACACACACTCACACACGCTGACACACTGTTTAGACACAGACGTACACACACACCACACACACACACACACGCGCGCGCGCATATGCGAACTCGTCCGATTTATTATTTCGCGACATTACCGTTGCAGTATGCTGTCGATATAACACAAGGATTATGATTCATCACCCACATCCAAGCTGCAATACAGTCTGTAATATGATGATGCCTGAATGGCAGACGGCGGGGGGTTATTGTTATTGTTATTATTGTTGAAAGCCCAGCCGACTGCGTAGAGCCATATCAGGGCTATAACCGTTTCAAAATACACATTACTTCAACAGGAAAAAAAAGAAAAAAAGAAAAGAAAATTATTTTGTGCACATAATTCAACGAGATGGCGCTGTTGTTAACCCCTCAATCCAATTTATCACACGGAGGATCTAAAAAAAGCTGAATACATATTGAAACATAACTAAGGACACTAAAACATATAAAAAAAACGGGCCTAAGTTACCTAAAACTGTTCGTGTTGGCAATGGAAGTCATCTTGAAAGCTGCAATGAAGAGTTCAGGTCCAGTGAATCTGGGAGATGGATACCAGATGCCTCCTCTGAAAGCTTTCATGGATGACACAACAGTCTTGTCCACGGATGAGGAAGAGACACACCAAATCTTAAAGCAGCTGGATGAGCTGGTGGCCTCTTCAAGAATGAGGTTCAAACCAAAGAAATCCCGAAGTCTCTCACTGCGAAAAGGAAAAGTGGCAGATTCAGTCAAATTCATGGTAGCCAACCAAGCCATCCCCACTGTCACAGAAGAGCCAGTAAAAAGTCTCGGAAGATGGTATGATGACTCCCTGAAAGACACACAAAGGGGATGTAAAACCAAGCAAACAGCAGAAGAAGGCCTGAAGAAAATAGATAACTGCGGACTGCCAGGCAAATACAAAGTCTGGTGTCTACAGTTCATGCTGATACCAAAGCTGCTGTGGCCACTGCTAATCTACGACATTTGCACCAGCACAGTGGAAGCAATGGAAGCCAAAATCAACAAATACACAAGAAAATGGCTCGGTGTCCCACCTGGTCTCACTGATGTTGCATTCTACTGTCGTCAAGCAATGCTGAAGCTACCTCTCAAATCCATAGTGGAGGAATACAAAGTTGGAAAAGCAAGACTGTTGAGCATGCTGGAGGAATCGGAAGACAATATCGTGAGATCAGTTCAGCCAAAGCTGAGAACTGGCAAAAAATGGAAAGTCCAAGAGGCTGTAAACAATGCCAAGAGAAACCTCAGCATCAAAGAAATAATTGGACACACGCAAACCAACAGACAGGGACTGGGAGCAACAAAAATGCAGTGGTGGTCCAAAGCCAAAAGAGACATGATCATACAGGAGTTGAAGAAAGAAGAAGATGTCAAAAGAGTGCAGAAGGCAGTCCAGCAAGGTCAACAGGGGCAATGGACAACATGGGACAGTGCACTCCAAAGAAGTCTCAGCTGGAACGATATGTGGCACATGGCTCCTCTAAGGATAAGCTTCCTCCTCAGATCTGTATATGACCTGCTCCCCTCGAATGCAAACTTAGTGAAATGGGGGAAATCAGATGACCCAGCATGTCCGCTCTGTCAGAAGAAACAAACAGTGGAACATGTCCTAAGCTCTTGCAAAGTAGCACTAGCCCAAGGAAGGTATACATGGAGGCACAACCAAATTCTGAAAGTGATCACAGACGTGGTTAGCGAAAAAAACATGACCCCAAACGCACCAATTGCTATGACAACGTTCTACAAAGCAGGAGGGAAACAGGTCTGGCCCGAAATTGCTACGACAACCAGCACATTGCCAAAGGGTCTTCTGGATGGAGCAGTCGACTGGGAGTGTACAGCAGACCTCCCAGAGTGGAGAAATTACCCAGATGTCATCAGCAAGACAGGCATGAGACCAGACATCGCTCTCCACTCTGACTCCTCGAAACAAGTGATTCTGATAGAACTCACTGTGCCATACAAAAGCAGAATGGAAGAAGCACACATCTACAAGACCGAAAAATACGCCGGTCTTGCCACACCCTGAAGAAAGCAGGTCTGCGGGTCAAAATCTTCGCCATAGACGTCGGGGCAAGAGGGTTTGTGGGCACCTCCGCTTATGATCTCATGAAACAACTCCCATTTCTGGGAAGAAGAGGACTAGAGCCCTTAAAGCGATGGCAGAGGCAGCAGAAAGGAGCTCAAGCTGGATCTGGGCAAGGAGGAACCTAAGTGAACTTCATAAGGATTAAATTCCCTACAGATGATGTGTGCCCCGTTAGCACATTGGTAAAACCGCGTACCGCAGTTCTGAAGCGCAGAATCGCCCAGGTTCGCTTCCCGGTGTGGGGAAAAAAATAATAGACACCAGCAGAAGGGCATCCAGGAGTCATGACCTGGATGTGGCCCTGGCCCCCGAGAGTGTAAGGAGTTCAGGGCCGAAACACTTGTCTAAAGGGGGTTACTTCTCTGAAGACCTTCTGTTGTCTAGCTCTCCCTAGAGTTTCTTTCTATCTATCCAAAAAACGGGCCTAAATTACCTAAAACTGCTTCCGCATATCTCATTTCCCTAGAACCAAAAATGCACTTAATACATGACCAATTATCAATCCTAAGAGAAACTACGTAAGACTTTATCGAACACAGACGAGTGAATGGACCAGCAAGCAGAAAATGATAGGAAGAAATGACAGAAAGCAAAGGAACAAGGCAGAAAAAAGACAGTGACAGAAAAGAGGAAATTTCTAGCATAGAAATTCCAGAAGGTGGGGATACTATTAATGCTGAAAGAGTCCTTGGCATCCCTACAGGGGTCCACGGGGGATGGTGATCGGGGGGAAGTGGTGTTGGAGAAACAATGTTGTCAGGCCATACTACCAGTCTCTCTTATTTGAGAGATTCATTGCCTTCGGATTATTCCATACGCGCTCTGTCCATGTCTGTCAATCTGTGTAGAACCCTGGATGTTTCCATGGCGTTCTGACCCAAACAGCTGAGGTGACCTGAAAACTGGATTGCAGCAGCAGTAGTAGTAGTAGTAGTAGTAGTAGTAAGTAGTAGTAGTAGTCGTAGTAGTAGTCGTCGTAGTTAGTAGTAGTAGTAGTAGTTCCATCTAGTAGATTGACAAGTAGATAATTGTTGTGCTATGAAACTTACATCAAAAAGACTATTGTTTGCTGTTACCAAATAATATGTAATATCATTTGTGCCTTGAAAATAAAGAGAGTAAACAAAGAGAGCAAACACTCAATGGGGATATGATGAGAGCGGGAATCTAGCTACACTAACCAGAAACTGAATGGATGACAACTGATCTGAATGTTAACTGAATGAATGAATGTGTGATAGTCTTGAATGATGCACCTACAGATTCCTGCAAGAAACCACGAAGACAAGGAACAAGAGAGGAGAACCCAAGAAAAAGGCAACAAACAACTGATGCCAGAGCTACTCTATCCACACAAAACCAACATATGACAGTCACCAAAGCAAACTCCTAAAGCAGTCTACCAGAGAAGAGGGACGACCAAGGAACAAGGAGAAGACACCATCACGAACATCAAACCACTAAAGAAGCCCACCTGAGAAGAGGAAAGACCCAGGAACAAAGAGAAGACACCATCATAAACAGCGATATCAAAGGGCAAAATAACGAGAGAGAGAGAGAGAGAGAGAGAGAGAGAGAGAGAGAGAGAGAGAGAGAGAGAGAGAGAGAGAGAGCATGCACTACCTCTGTCC
>CM060312.1:94841669-94844169 GCA_030674185.1 Monoplex corrugatus | reverse complement strand
GCCTTGCAATGATCGATGCCCCTGACACGGGAGATCACCCGTGTTCTCTGTCTAAGGCCAAGAAGGTCAGCAGAGTTGTGGTTTATCCCCCCTGGATGTTTTCTGGCCACTATTTCAGCCGAGATGTGGTTTCTGAGAAGAATGTTGAGAGTTCCATGGACAGCAAAGAAAACAAACGAGACAGTCTTGATGGAGGCAGACACAAGAAGATCATTCATAAATCATTCATAAGGACGATTAGGAAAAGTCAGGCAACATTTATAGGCCATTTTATCAGGAAGGGGGAATTAGAGCTCTTGGTCACAACAGGAAAGGTGGAAAGAAAGAGAGCACCAGGTAGACCCAGGCAGAAAATATTGGACGGACTTGCAGGATGGCTGAGGACAGAGAGGGTGGAAGATGTGCTTGCGGCAGCAAGGGATAGATACATATGGAGGGCCATGATCGTCAACGCCATGCGGCAGGGCACTTGATGATGATAATGGTTTCTTTGGTTTCCATTTCGCTGTTGACCATCCACTAGAACCAGAAGAGTGGTCCTCCACTGGCTCCCCACCTACTGTGGGATGATAACAGACGAGAGGATAGAAGAACTAGCGAAAAGAAGAGCCCAGGAAGACTAACCAGGCAACAGCATCAGCTACATGGAGAAGAGGAGCATCATCAGATCAATCCTTAACCCTTTGACTTCCGCACCCTGTCCACCAACTGTAAAAACTTAACCCTTTGACTCCTGCAGGAAGCTGGCAGACAGGGTGAAGGAGTCAAAGGGTTAAGTTTTTGTTTTGCTTGCATGGTTGACGATGCGGGATGCTGGTGGACAGGATGCAGGAGTCAAAGGGTTAAGCCACGGACAGAAAGGGACGACTACCGTCTTGTGTCTTGACAACAGCAAGTGATCGTAATGAATGTCCCCACTGACAACATCAGGTTCAATACATACATGAACCACAGATTCAAACTGACGTCATCACCAACCTGCCCCTATAGTCAAGAGGACTAGTCAGCTGAACAAATGTTCGGATTTTTATACGGTGTTTTCTTTTTTTTCTTTCTATCAAGCAGAGCGACAGGAGACATGGTCAATTGCAACTCCTCTGACCACCAAGCTCTAGAGCAGCCGACAGAAACTTGAAAGGACAAACAAACAAAGAAACAAACAAACAAACAAACAAAAAACAAACAACAAACAAACAAACAAACAAACAAACAAAAGCCAAAACAAGTCTGACTGCCCGCGTTCAAGCAAACAGGAACCAGAAGAAAAAAAAAAACACGAAAAAAGATTAAGAACGCGTATTTCATACAACAATACAAGACAAACAAAATAAACAAATAAACAAGTAAACAAGCAAACAAACGAACGAACGAACAAACGAACGAACCAATGAACGAACAAATGAACGAACGAACGAAAAAGGGCTGAATTCATCGCCAAATATGGCCTTACTATGTAGAAGACAAACAAAAGAAGAAAACCATCACACTGTTCCTTTAACTCTTTGACTCCCGCAGCCTATATGCCAGCTGCAAAAAAAATTAACCCTTTGACTCCCTCACCCTATCCACCAACTTCCTACAGGAAGCTGATGAATATGATGAGAAAAACTTATCCCTTTGACTTCCTCACCCTATCCATCAGCTTACTGCAGGAAGTTGGTGGATAGGGTGAGAGAATCAAAGGGTTAAGGATGGTCTTAGACACGGTGTCATGGCCATATGGACACAACCAGTTTACCATGTTTCACTGAAGTAATGTAAGGTTATTTTATAGATCAGGGAATGAAGTTTGACAACATCGTTTGTCTTCTGCTCTGTATGATCCAGGCAGTAACTGTTGATAGTGTTGGACAATGTCTATTCAGGCCTTAGGTAAACAAGTCATATGCAGTCACTGTACAGAACAGACAGAGAACAAAGTAAAATAAAAAGGGAAGGAAAGAACGACCGAGAGTTGACCAGACAGAAGGCAAGGTCATTTTAGGACTCACCTATGTCCAGCCAGGCTTATTAGAAAACATAAAGAACACACACACCACACAGACACACACACTACACACATACACAAACGCTACGCACACACCACACAGACACAGACACACCACACACACACACACACACACACACACACACACACACACACACACACACACACACACACACACACACACACACGTACACACATAGAAAACAAAACACACTACACACCACACACACGCCGCACGCACACACACACATAAACACACACATACACGCAGACACACACGCACACACACACGCGTATTCAGCTAAACGCGTTGAAAACAAAATATTGTAAAAATGTCAAGTGTATTTGCGGCGAACAGTTCACACTGTTTCACTGCTTATTCTACTGCAAAAATGTTTACTCAAGAAAAGTATTCTGAAACTCATTTCCAAAAAGTTACATCAGATCAATCTTTATTAGTTAAAATTTCAGAATCATTAGTTCACAGTCCTGTTAACGCATTACTTTAACTTT
>CM060312.1:94831669-94836669 GCA_030674185.1 Monoplex corrugatus | reverse complement strand
TGTCTCTGTATCTGTCTGTCTCTGTATCTGTCAGTCAGTCTTTGTCTCTGTCTGTTTCTGTATCTGTCTATCTGTCTCTGTCTCTGTCTCTGTATCTGTCAGTCAGTCTTTGTCTCTGTCTGTTTCTGTATCTGTCTATCTGTCTCTGTCTCTGTCTCTGTATCTGTCTGTCTGTCTCTGTATCTGTCTGTCTCTGTATCTGTCTGTCTGTCTCTGTCTGTCTCTGTATCTGTCTGTCTCTGTATCTGTCTGTCTGTCTCTGTCTCTGTATCTGTCTGTCTGTCTCTGTATCTGTCTGTCTCTGTATCTGTCTGTCTGTCTCTGTCTCTGTATCTGTCTGTCTGTCTCTGTATCTGTCTGTCTCTGTATCTGTCTGTCTGTCTCTGTCTTATCTGTCTGTCTGCCTGTCTCTGTATCTGTCTGTCTGTCTCTGTCTGTCTCTGTCTGTCTCTGTCTGCTCTGTCTGTCCTGTCTGTCTCGCTGGCTGCTGTCTGCTTTTTCTCTCTCTCTCTGTCTCTCTCTCTGTGTCTGTCTGTCTGTCTCTCTCTCTCTCTCTGTCTCTCTCTCTCTCTCTCCCCTCTCGCTTGCTCGTTTCCTCTCTCTGTATTCCAGCGCATTTGTTCATGGGAGCAGATAAACACTTAAAGTGTAGTAGACAAAGTTTAGACTTGGCGTGTGTGAGGTGTTTGTTCATCTGTACTGTTATAGACAACATAACGACAATGATTTCCTTTGTCCCTGGTGAAACGAGGCGCGAACCCCCGTGGGAGGTCGGGGGCTCTTTCAGTATAAAATTTATAGTATCCCCACCTTCTGGAAATTCTGTGCAAGACTTTTCCTTTTCTGTCACTCTCTTTGTTTCTGCCTTGTTCCTTTGCTTTCTGTATTTCTTCTTATCAATCTCTGCTTTGCTGGTCCATTCACCTGTATGTGTCCGATAAAGTCTTGTATACTTTCTCTTAGGATTGATAACTGGGTACATGTATGCTGTGTATTTTTGACTATAGGGAAGTGAGACAGGTCTGTTTTATATATGTTTTAGTGTCCTTAGTTATGTTTCAAGTTGTATTCAGGTATGTAGGTATGTTTATTAAATCCCCTCTGCAGAAAATCAGACGAAGTGGTCAACCCCAGAGACATCTCCTTAGATTATGTACCCGAATTGACATGTGTACTTAATTTTCTTTCCCCATGTTTTCTCCTGTTGAAGTATTGTGTATGTTTTGAAACGGTTATAGCCCTGATATGGCTCTACGCAGTCGGCTGGGCTTTAAAAAATATAACAGTAACAATAAAACGAGGCACGAGAAACTGAAATCCCTTTGATGTGTTGTTTTTCTGCTTTAAATTCTCTTTGAAGTCAGTTGATTCTTCACAGCTGTTATAAACAACTTTCTGCCTTCAAGCTTAGCTTGCTTACATCATCTCACAAGAAAGAACATGTCAAATCTGTTCCAATTTCTCTTTAGCATAACATTCCAAATCTGTAACATGTGTTTCTTGATTACTTCTTATATGTATTCTTTCTTATGTTGTGGAGTATTTCCAATGCATCTGTAGTGTGTGTTCGTTTCACCCTTCATGAAGGACCATGGCCATTAAATGAATAAATCACTTGATTCTAATTTTCTCTGAGAAAGGCCAAAAATCAATCTTTTCTTGAAAGGGTAATTTGAAGAAAATGTGTTCAATCTTTTATACGGTGCAATTTCAGTCTACACTGTCACAAACAACAAAACAAAACAAAACAAACAAACAAAACAAACAACAAGCACATGTGAAGGGCATATAAACAACTTAAAGGCCAGACAAACAATCTTTTATCTCTGTTGCCATCCGTCACAATCTGTCAACCTCGCTCACTTGATGAGATGCACGGATCATGTCAATGTCAATGTATACACTCTTCAGGCACATCTTTACTGAGCTAACGCACACCGATTCTTTTCTGAGCTAACACACAATCTTTACTGAGCTAACACACAATCTTTACTGAGCTAACACACAATCTTTACTGAGCAACAAACTACACAAATCTTTTCTGAGCAAGACACACAATCTTTACTGAGCAAGACACCAATCTTCACTCAGCTAACACAATCTTTTCTGAGCATAAACACAATATTTACTGAGCAAGACATACAATCTTTACTGATCTAGACACACAATCTTTACTGAGAAAGACACAATCTTTACTGAGCTAACACACAATCTTTACTAAGCTAGACACAATTTTACTGAGCTAAACACAATCTTTACTGAGCTAACACAATATTTACTGAGCTAGACACAATCTTTACTGAGCTGACACACACTCTTTACTGAGCTAGACATACAATCTTCACTGAGCTAGATATGCAATCTTTACTGAGCTAACACATAATCTTTACTGAGCATAACACACAATCTTTACTGAGCTAACACACAATCTTTACTGAGCTAGACACACAATCTCTACTGAGAAAGACACACAATTTTTACTGAGCTAGACATACAATCTTTACTGAGCATAGACACACAATCTTTACTGAGCAAAACACACAATCTTTTCTGAGCTAAGCACACAATCTTTACTGAGCTAAACCTACAATCTTTACTGAGCAAGACACACAATTTTACTGAGCAAGACACAATCTTTACTGAGTAAGACACACAATCTTTACTGAGCAAGACACAATCTTTACTGAGTAAGGCACACAATCTTTTTCTGAGCGAGACACACAATCTTTACTGAGCAAGACACAATCTTTACTGAGTAAGACACACAATCTTTACTGAGCAAGACACAATCTTTACTGAGCAAGACACAATCTTTTCTGAGCTAACACACAATCTTTACTGAGCTAACACACAATCTTTACTGAGCTAACACACAATCTTTTCTGAGCAAGACATACAATCTTTACTGAGCAAGACACCCAATCTTCACTCAGCTAACACACAATCTTTTCTGAGCAAGACACACAATATTTACTGAGCAAGACATACAATGTTTACTGATCTAGACACACAATCTTTACTGAGAAAGACACACAATCTTTACTGAGCTAACACACAATCTTTACTAAACTAGACACAATTTTACTGAGCTAGAAACACAATCTTTACTGAGCTAACACACGATTTACTGAGCTAGACACAATCTTTACTGAGCTAACACACAATCTTTACTGAGCTAGACATACAATCTTCACTGAGCTAGATATGCAATCTTTACTGAGCTAAACACACAATCTTTACTGAGCATAACAGCTAGACACACAATCTCTACTGAGAAAGACACACAATTTTTACTGAGCTAGACATACAATATTTACAAAGCTAGACACACAATCTTTACTGAGCAAGACACACTATCTTTACTGAGCAAAACACAACACACAATCTTTACTGACAAATCAGCACACACAATCTTTACTGAGCTAAACCTACAATCTTTACTGAGTAAGACACACAATCTTTACTGAGCAAGACACAATCTTTACTGAGTAAGACACACAATCTTTTTCTGAGCTAGACACAATCTTTACTGAGCAAGACACACAATCTTTACTGAGCAAGACACAATCTTTACTGAGCAAGACACAATGTTTACTGAGTAAGACACACACTCTTTACTGAGCAAGACACACAATCTTTGCTGCGCTAGACACACAATCTTTACTGAGCTAAACACACAATCTTTACTGAGCTAAACATACAATCTTTACTGAGCAAGACACACAATCTTTACTGAGCTAGACACACAATCTTTACTGGGCTAAACACAGAATCTTTACTGAGCTAAACATGCAATCTTTATTGAGCTAAATACATAATCTTTAATGGGCAAAACATACAATCTCTACTGAGCTAAACATGCAATCATTACTGAGCAAGACATACAATAATACTTACTGAGCTAAACACACAATCTTTACTGAGTAAGACACACAATCTTTACTGAGCAAGCCACACAATCTTTATTCAGCTTTACACACAATCTTTACTGAGTAAGACACGCAATCTTTGCTGAGCTAGACACAAATCTTTACTGAGCAAGACACAATATATACTGAGCTAGACACACAATCTTTACTGAGCTAGACACACAATCTTTACTGAGTAAGACACAATCTTTACTGAGCTAGACGCACAATCTTTACTGAGCTAGACATACAATCTTCACTGAGCTAGATATGCAATATTTACTGGGCTAACACACAATCTTTACTGAGCAAAACACACAATCTTTACTGAGCTAACACACAATCTTTACTGAACTAGACACACAATCTCTATTGAGAAAGACACACAATCTTTACTGAGCTAGACACACAATCTCTACTGAGAAAGACACACAATCTTTACTGAGCTAAACCTACAATCTTTACTGAGCTAGACACACAATCTTTACTGAGCAAGACACACAATCTTTACTGAGCAAGACACAATCTTTACTGAGCAAGACACAATCTTTACTGAGTACGACACACAATCTTTTTCTGAGCTAGACACAATCTTTACTGAGCAAGACACACAATCTTTACTGAGTAAGACACACAATCTTTACTGAGCTAGACACACTATCTTTACTGAGCAAGACACAATCTTTACTGAGTAAGACACACAATTTTTACTGAGCTAGACACACAATCTTTACTGATCAAGGCACACAATCTTTACTGAGCTAGACACACAATCTTTACTGAGCTAAACACACAATCTGAAATGGGAACGGGGGCGTTAGTCAAGTGGGTAAGACTTGGGACTTATAATTGGAAGGTCTGGATTCGATTCTGCCAGAGTACTCCCACCTGGTGGGTAAAGAATGGAGATTTCTACCATCTTCGTGGTTCACATGCCTGCAGACCCGTTACTGCCTAAAATCTCTTGCGGTGTAAACGTAGAACAAGATTGAGGCAGCCGAGATGTGGTTTCCAAGAAGAATGTTGAGAGTTCCATGGACAGCAAAGAAAACAAACGAGACAGTCTTGAATGAGGCAGACACAAGAAGATCA
>CM060312.1:94806669-94821669 GCA_030674185.1 Monoplex corrugatus | reverse complement strand
CTGCTGTTTCTGTCATCCTAGTGGTGTCAGCTTAGTGTTATAGTGATCCCTCTTCCCCTCTCCTGCTGTTTCTGTCATCCTAGTGGTGTCAGCTTAGTGTTATAGTGATCCCTCTTCCCCTCTCCTGCTGTTTCTGTCATCCTAGTGGTGTCAGCTTAGTGTTATAGTGATCCCTCTTCCCCTCTCCTGCTGTTTCTGTCATCCTAGTGGTGTCAGCTTAGTGTTATAGTGATCCCTCTTCCCCTCTCCTGCTGTTTCTGTCATCCTAGTGGTGTCAGCTTAATGTTATAGTGATCCCCTCTTCCCCTCTCCTGCTGTTTCTGTCATCCTAGTGGTGTCAGCTTAGTGTTATAGTGATCCCCTCTTCCCCTCTCCTGCTGTTTCTGTCATCCTAGTGGTGTCAGCTTAGTGTTATAGTGATCCCTCTTCCCCTCTCCTGCTGTTTCTGTCATCCTAGTGGTGTCAGCTTAGTGTTATAGTGATCCCCTCTTCCCCTCTCCTGCTGTTTCTGTCATCCTAGTGGTGTCAGCTTAGTGTTATAGTGATCCCTCTTCCCCTCTCCTGCTGTTTCTGTCATCCTAGTGGTGTCAGCTTAGTGTTATAGTGATCCCTCTTCCCCTCTCCTGCTGTTTCTGTCATCCTAGTGGTGTCAGCTTAGTGTTATAAGTGATCCCTCTTCCCCTCTCCTGCTGTTTCTGTCGTCCTAGTGGTGTCAGCTTAGTGTTATAGTGATCCCTCTTCCCCTCTCCTGCTGTTTCTGTCGTCCTAGTGGTGTCAGCTTAGTGTTATAGTGATCCCTCTTCCCCTCTCCTGCTGTTTCTGTCATCCTAGTGGTGTCAGCTTAGTGTTATAGTGATCCCTCTTCCCCTCTCCTGCTGTTTCTGTCATCCTAGTGGTGTCAGCTTAGTGTTATAGTGATCCCTCTTCCCCTCTCCTGCTGTTTCTGTCATCCTAGTGGTGTCAGCTTAGTGTTATAGTGATCCCTCTTCCCCTCTCCTGCTGTTTCTGTCATCCTAGTGGTGTCAGCTTAGTGTTATAGTGATCCCTCTTCCCCTCTCCTGCTGTTTCTGTCATCCTAGTGGTGTCAGCTTAGTGTTATAGTGATCCCTCTTCCCCTCTCCTGCTGTTTCTGTCATCCTAGTGGTGTCAGCTTAGTGTTATAGTGATCCCTCTTCCCCTCTCCTGCTGTTTCTGTCGTCCTAGTGGTGTCAGCTTAGTGTTATAGTGATCCCTCTTCCCCTCTCCTGCTGTTTCTGTCGTCCTAGTGGTGTCAGCTTAGTGTTATAGTGATCCCTCTTCCCCTCTCCTGCTGTTTCTGTCATCCTAGTGGTGTCAGCTTAGTGTTATAGTGATCCCTCTTCCCCTCTCCTGCTGTTTCTGTCATCCTAGTGGTGTCAGCTTAGTGTTATAGTGATCCCTCTTCCCCTCTCCTGCTGTTTCTGTCATCCTAGTGGTGTCAGTTTAGTGTTATAGTGATCCCTCTTCCCCTCTCCTGCTGTTTCAAAACATTGCCATTGCATAGGGTTTGACGTAGGCTCAGGATGTCTGCCACATAACTGCTGGTACATTTGGGCGAAGCGCATATGTAATTGTCTGAGTGTGATGAATTCCTCTTGAGTTTCAGTTTTTTCAAGATGACGTCCCCACGCTCTGAATGAATTCCATAGGCACTGACGTCACTAATGCCATGTGATGGAGAAGATCCAACATGGTCATGGCATAAGCTTTTAGCTTGAACATACAGCTCTCTTGAGCTAACTTCGGGCTCCAATTCCAAACTGGAATGACGAAACGAAAGAAAAACAAAGTACAGACTGTCTGTAGAAGTGACATGTTTTTCTTCTATTTCCATAATCAACGTGGCCCGTTAGCTCACATGGTCAGAGCCCCATGCTACTTTCCCAGGGGTCACAGGTTCGACCCTCAGGCGGGCCACAGGGTATTAGTTCAGTGCCAGCTCTTAACATAGGAACTGGCTTGTTGGAGGACTGTCTGTGTGGTCCCGTCATTCTGCTGGTGTCAGCTTACTGTTTCACATGTCCTGTTTATCGTCTTCATTTCAACACTCTGCCAGTGCATAGCGTTTTGTGCAGGCTACAGATGTCTGTCAGAAACAACTGGCAGATTGGGGAGGAGCTCTTATGGAATTGTGTGATAATTCTCTTGTAGAAACTATAAACTATAAACTTAGTGTGGTTGTTCGGGGGACTGACGGGGACGCTGCATCAGACAGGATCCTATATCACTGTCTCTGGGATGCAACAATAAGCAGTTCAGGACTGAGAGGTTGTTCATATTCAAATACATATTCGTTTTCTTATTCATTTCATATATATGTATACATGTTCGTATTCGTATTCATATTCATTTATTTTGTCACAGTGGATTTACCATTTGAAACTCTGGCTACTTTCCCCTTTGAGAGCGCGTTGCCGCAGTGCAGTGCCACCCAGTCTTTTTTTCACCAAGACTTCAGAAAGACAAGAAGACTAAAATGTCCTTGAAGGGGATGGACCTGGGAAATCAACCTATCTCTCCACTTGTTTATATCAGGGCAGCCCAGTGAAAGCCCTGCACTTCACGATTTTCAATTGCCGTGGGATCTTAAGCGTGGGCAGGATCCGAGAGGTTGGTCCAGTCTTTGATATTTATCACTCAGCTCTTCTTCTTAATGTTAACAATGAAACTTCCACCGTTCAAGGTATTATTATCTATGTTTCCGTGTCTTAGCTGTTGCTTATGTTCATATGTCAACATTACATTTTTCCTATTTATGATCTTATACCATCAGTTTTTGTTACCATGCTGTTTGTTGATGTCTGTTCATTGTAAAGCAAAATCAAGTGATTGAACAAAAAACTTTGAAATTTAAGTCTGTGTAGTTTCACAGATACCATGTGAAACAACCTTTAGCACTGCTTGCCTTCGAGGTCATGCTCTGGACTTCTCTCCCACTTTGCCTAGAAACACAGCGCGCGCCACGTGTATATTTTGCTAACAATGTAACTTTTTGATCATGTTCGACAGTTCACAGAAAACGTACGCTTTCTATCACACACACACACACACACACACACACACACACACACACACACACACACACACACACACACACACACACACACACACACACACATACACACACACACAAACAAACACACACATACACACACACACACACACAAACACACACACACACACACACGCACACACTCGCACGCACACACAAACGCACACACACACCACCACACACACACTCACACATACACACAAACACAAAAACACACACACACACACACGCGCGCACACACACACACACACACCACACACACACACACAGACAGACACACACACACACACACACACACACACACACTACCGAATACATAAATACAACAAACAGACGCGATAGCCGAGTAGAAAAGACTTCAGACTTGATACCGGAAGGTCTGGGTTTGAGCCTGCCCAGGTACCTCCTGCTTGATGAGCACAGGGTGGTGACTCTTCCCATTTCCCAGATCAACATATGCATAGACCACCTAGTACCCGACCCCGGTGTTGTGTATAAGCCACATAGACCATCAAGTTATGTATAAGCCACATAGACCATCAAGTTCTGTATAAGCCACATAGACCATCAAGTTATGTATAAGCCACATAGACCATCAAGTTATGTATAAGCCACATAGACCATCAAGTTATGTATAAGCCACATAGACAATCAAGTTATGTATAAGCCACATAGACCATCAAGTTATGTATAAGCCACATAGACAATCAAGTTATGTATAAGCCACATAGACCATCAAGTTATGTATAAGCCACATAGACCATCAAGTTATGTATAAGCCACATAGACCATCAAGTTATGTATAAGCCACATAGACCATCAAGTTATGTATAAGCCACATAGACCATCAAGTTATGTATAAGCCACATAGACCATCAAGTTATGTATAAGCCACATAGACCATCAAGTTATGTATAAGCCACATAGACCATCAAGTTATGTATAAGCCACATAGACCATCAAGTTATGTATAAGCCACATAGACAATCAAGTTATGTATAAGCCACATAGACCATCAAGTTATGTATAAGCCACATAGACCATCAAGTTATGTATAAGCCACATAGACCATCAAGTTATGTATAAGCCACATAGACAATCAAGTTATGTATAAGCCACATAGACCATCAAGTTATGTATAAGCCACATAGACAATCAAGTTATGTATAAGCCACATAGACCATCAAGTTATGTATAAGCCACATACACAAACAAGTTATGTATAAGCCACATAGACCATCAAGTTATATATAAGCCACATAGACCATCAAGTTATGTATAAGCCACATAGACCATCAAGTTATGTATAAGCCACATAGACCATCAAGTTATGTATAAGCCACATAGACCATCAAGTTATGTATAAGCCACATAGGCCATCAAGTTATGTATAAGCCACATAGACCATCAAGTTATGTATAAGCCACATAGACCATCAAGTTATGTATAAGCCACATAGGCCATCAAGTTATGTATAAGCCACATAGGCCATCAAGTTATGTATAAGCCACATAGACCATCAAGTTATGTATAAGCCACATAGACCATCAAGTTCTGTATAAGCCACATAGACCATCAAGTTATGTATAAGCCACATAGACCATCAAGTTATCTATAAGCCACATAGACCATCAAACATCCACATTACAGATCCTGTAAGTCATATCGGTGTCCTGTGACTACAAGCCACATAGACCATCAAACATCCGCATTACACATCCTGTAAGTCATACAGTGTCCTGTGACTACAAGCCCATAGAACATCAAACATCCACATTACAGATCCTGTAAGTCATATCGGTGTCCTGTGACTACAAGCTCATAGAACATCAAACATCCACATTACAGATCCTGTAAGTCATATCGGTGTCCTGTGACTACAAGCCCATAGAACATCAAACATCCACATTACAGATCCTGTAAGTCATATCGGCGTCCTGTGACTACAAGCCCATAGAACATCAAACACACACATTACAGATCCTGTAAGTCATATCGGTGTCCTGTGACTACAAGCCCACAGAACATCAAACACACACATTACAGATCCTGTAAGTCATATCGGTGTCCTGTGACTACAAGCCCATAGAACATCAAACATCCACATTACAGATCCTGTAAGTCATATCGGCGTCCTGTGACTACAAGCCCATAGAACATCAAACATCCACATTACAGATCCTGTAAGTCATATCGGTGTCCTGTGACTACAAGCCCATAGAACATCAAACACACACATTACAGATCCTGTAAGTCATATCGGTGTCCTGTGACTACAAGCCCATAGAACATCAAACATCCACATTACAGATCCTGTAAGTCATATCAGTGTCCTGTGACTACAAGCCCATAGAACATCAAACATCCACATTACAGATCCTGTAAGTCATATCGGCGTCCTGTGACTACAAGCCCATAGAACATCAAACACACACATTACAGATCCTGTAAGTCATATCGGTGTCCTGTGACTACAAGCCCACAGAACATCAAACACACACATTACAGATCCTGTAAGTCATATCGGTGTCCTGTGACTACAAGCCCATAGAACATCAAACATCCACATTACAGATCCTGTAAGTCATATCGGCGTCCTGTGACTACAAGCCCATAGAACATCAAACATCCACATTACAGATCCTGTAAGTCATATCGGTGTCCTGTGACTACAAGCCCATAGAACATCAAACACACACATTACAGATCCTGTAAGTCATATCGGTGTCCTGTGACTACAAGCCCATAGAACATCAAACATCCACATTACAGATCCTGTAAGTCATATCAGTGTCCTGTGACTACAAGCCCATAGAACATCAAACATCCACATTACAGATCCTGTAAGTCATATCGGCGTCCTGTGACTACAAGCCCATAGAACATCAAACACACACATTACAGATCCTGTAAGTCATATCGGTGTCCTGTGACTACAAGCCCACAGAACATCAAACACACACATTACAGATCCTGTAAGTCATATCGGTGTCCTGTGACTACAAGCCCATAGAACATCAAACATCCACATTACAGATCCTGTAAGTCATATCGGTGTCCTGTGACTACAAGCCCATAGAACATCAAACACACACATTACAGATCCTGTAAGTCATATCGGCGTCCTGTGACTACAAGCCCATAGAACATCAAGCATCCACATTACAGATCCTGTAAGTCATATCGGCGTCCTGTGACTACAAGCCCATAGAACATCAAACATCCACATTACAGATCCTGTAAGTCATATCGGTGTCCTGTGACTACAAGCCCATAGAACATCAAACATCCACATTACAGATCCTGTAAGTCATATCGGCGTCCTGTGACTACAAGCCCATAGAACATCAAACATCCACATTACAGATCCTGTAAGTCATATCGGCGTCCTGTGACTACAAGCCCATAGAACATCAAACATCCACATTACAGATCCTATAAGTCATATCGGCGTCCTGTGACCACAAGCCCATAGAACATCAAACATCCACATTACAGATCCTGTAAGTCATATCGGTGTCCTGTGACTACAAGCCCACAGAACATCAAACATCCACATTACAGATCCTGTAAGTCATATCGGTGTCCTGTGACTACAAGCCCACAGAACATCAAACATCCACATTACAGATCCTGTAAGTCATATCGGCGTCCTGTGACTACAAGCCCATAGAACATCAAACATCCACATTACAGATCCTGTAAGTCATATCGGCGTCCTGTGACTACAAGCCCACAGAACATCAAACATCCACATTACAGATCCTGTAAGTCATATCGGTGTCCTGTGACCACAAGCCCATAGAACATCAAACATCCACATTACAGATCCTGTAAGTCATATCGGTGTCCTGTGACTTATGGAAACGTGTATCCTCGTGTTGATACCGGGGGCTCTTTCACTATAAATAGTACCCCCATCTTCTGGAAATTCTGTGCTAGAAATGTCCTCTTTTCTGTCACTCTCTTTGTTTCTGCCTTGCTTCTTTGCGTTCTGTCATTTCTACCTATCATTTTCTGCCTTGTTGGTCCATTTCGCCTGAATGTGTTGGATAAAGCATCACACAATTTCACTTTAGATTTATAATTGGGTATATGTGTTAGGTATGTTTTGGCTTAAGGAAATATGATGAGCAGAAGCAATTTTAGGTAGCTTTGGTCCGCTTTTATAGTGTATTTTAGTGTCTTCAGTTATCTTTACATTTGTGCTCAGGTTTTTCTTACTCCCCTGGTGATAAATCGGACTGAGTGTAAACGCCAGGGGCATGTCCTTGGATTGTACGTGCGAATGCACTGATAAGTGTATATGATTTGTTCCCATGTTTCTTGTTTCTGCACCGAGGTATGGTGTATTTTTTCAGATATGGCTCGAGGCGTAGACAGTCAACAAGCAAAGCCAGAACAAGATTGAGGCAGCCGTGATGTGGTTTCTAAGAAGAATGTTGAGAGTTCCATGGACAGCAAAGAAAACAAACGAGACAGTCTTGATGGAGGCAGACACAAGAAGATCACTCATAAGGAAGACTAGGAAAAGACAGGCAACATTTATAGACCATTTTATGAGGAAGGGGGATTTGGAGCACCTGGTCACAACGGGAAAGCTGAAGGGAAAGAGAGCACCAGGTAGACCCAGGGAGAAAATGCTGGACGGACTTGCAGAGTGGCTGAGGACGAGGAGGGTGGGGGAGATGCTAGGGGCAACGAGAGATAGAGACAGATGGGAGTCCATGATCGCCAACGCCATGCGGCAAGGCACCTGATGATGATGATGATGGCTGTGTGCAGTCGGATGAGGTTTAAGCAACAATAACAATGGAAAAGTGAAAAACATCCAGCACGCATACCCACTCAAGATGGAGTATGCAGACTTGTGCAGCATGATATCACCTGCGCAGTGTCTGCAAAAGAACGTGCAGTGTATACACAGAACCGAGAAAATCAGAACAGAGGGGGGGTGGGGGGGGGGGGGAAGCGGAATCAAATCACAGTTAGCATTTATGACCAAATGTTGACCATACAAACCATTTGTCAGCTGTGGTAATTGTCCTACATAGCGGTCGTTGACAGTAACATTAAACACATACCGTCCAAAGGCCTGCACTACTTGGATAGCCAATCGTTTGTCGTTTGAGAGACAGGGGGCGGAGTGGGAGGGAAAGAAGGTGAAAGGTTAAAGGTTATCACGTAGCGTCATGCCTCAACCTTACTCCCATTCCCAGCAGGCACTGCGCTGCTGCTGACGTAATGAGACTTGCGGGGTTCTTTCTCAGTCTGGTAGTGATTTCATGTTTACAATGCAAACGGCCTGTGTCCAAAGCATGTTTATTGCATTGTACAGCAATTCAAATTATTACACTTTCAAGTAACGACAGGTGCTGACAATAAATAAATAAATAAATAAATAAATAAATAAATAATGTTAATGATAATGATAATGATAATAATAATAATAGTAATAATAATATAATAATAACAATAATAATATTGATAATAATAATAACAATAATAATAATAATAATACGAATAGAGGAATTACGAACCTAAGTAACGTATTAGGAATTTTGTTGCAAAGTATACAAATAATTTCACTTATATAAGGCATACATCCTATGTAAAAATGCACTTTCACTTATATAAGGCAAACATCCTATGTAAAAAAGCACTTTCACTTATATAAGGCAAACATCCTATGTAAAAAAGCACTTTCACTTATATAAGGTAAACATCCTATGTAAAAAAGCACTTTCACTTATATAAGGCAAACATCGTATGTAAAAAAGCACTTTCACTTATATAAGGTAAACATCCTATGTAAAAAAGCACTTTCACTTATATAAGGCAAACATCCTATGTAAAAATGCACTTTCACTTATATAAGGTAAACATCCTATGTAAAAATACACTTTCACTTATATAAGGTAAACATCCTATGTAAAAAAGCACTTTCACTTATATAAGGCAAACATCCTATGTAAAAAAGCACTTTCACTTATATAAAGCAAACATCCTATGTAAAAATACACTTTCACTTATATAAGGCAAACATCCTATGTAAAAATGCACTTTCACTTATATAAGGCAAACATCGTATGTAAAAATGCACTTATAATTATAATAATTACAATATTTATAATTACAATATTTATATAGCGCAAAATCTTGATAAAATCAAATCTAAGCGCTGAAGCAGACACACACGCACGCACGCACGCACGCACGCACACACACGCACACACACACACACACACACACACACACACACACACACGCATGGCTATAAATGGGGAGAAAGAATAAAAGCAAAAGCAAGAATAAAAGCAATGGAAAATTATAGAGAGCATAGCATATACAATTATATATTATAACCATGTGATTCCCCTCCGAGCGGAGACAGGCTGCAGAGGGGGGAGGGGGGGTTGAGTGAGGTTAGGATTTTATGCAGAGGAGAAAAAGTGGGTTTTGAGAGCGGACTTGAAGGAGACAAAAGTAGGTTGCTGACGGACTAAGAGAGGAAGTTTGTTCCAGGAGAGTGGACCAGAAACAGAGAAGGCTCGTGGACCATAGGTATTGAGCTTAGTGCGTGGAAAGCGAAAAGTCAGAGGATCGGAGGCAGAGCGGAGGGTACGTGAGGGAACATAGATCTCAAGTAAGCTTGACAGGTAATCGGGGGGCTGCGTTATTGAGGCTTTTGTAGCACATGGTGTCTAGTTTGTATTGTATGCGTTTTGATACAGGGAGCCAGTGAAGTTGTGCCAGGAGAGGAGATATGTGGTCAGCTTTTTTCTTTTTGAGTACAAGGCGTACAGCATTGTTTTGAATGCGCTGTAGGATGTGAATGGTGGAGGCAGGAAGACCAGACAGGAGTGAATTGCAATAGTCAATGCGGGACATTATGAAGGAGAGAACGAGTTTTGCAGTTGTTTCGACAGAGAGATACTTCCCGATCAGCCTTATACGATGGAGATGATAGTAGCAAGATCTGGCAGTTTGAGAAACAAAGTTGTTCATGGAGAGGGTAGAGTCAATGCAGACACCAAGGTTTTTAGCTGAATCAGAAATTGGGACTGATGTGTTACATAATGGGAGAGAAAGAGGAGGCAGCTGAGAAAGTTTCTGACGGGTGCCAATGAGGATAGCTTCTGTCTTGTCGTCATTAAGCTGAAGTTTATTGTGTGTCATCCAGTTCTTAATGTCCGAGTAACACTCAGTGGTGCGAGTCAACAGGCACTGTATATTATCAGGTGAGTCACTGTCTTGAAGTTGGGTGTCATCAGCATAGAAGTGGTGTTTTATAGAGTGGGAGTTGATGATGGTGGACAGGGGAGAGGTGTAAAGAGTGAAAAGAACAGGGCCAAGGACAGATCCTTGTGGAACACCACAGGTCAGGTATGCAGGTTGAGAGTAAGTGCCATTGATGAGAACAGTTTGTTTTCTGTTTGATAGTATGAAGTGAACCAGGACAGAGCAATGTCAGAGATGCCAAAAGTATGATGAAGTCTAGAAAGGAGAATACCATGATCAATGGTGTCAAAGGCTGCAGACAGATCAAGGAGTGTGAGGAGAGAGACTTTGCCAGTATCAGTTGCAAGGAGGAGATTGTTGAGAATGTGTAGCAGGGCAGTTTCAGTGCTATGGCACTGGCGGTAGGCTGACTGGAAAGGATTGAGGAGATTGTTGGCAGACAGGTGAGAGTTCAGCTGGTTGAGGACGACTTTTTCAAGGAGTTTCGACAAGAAAGAGAGATTAGAGATAGGCCGATAATTTTTCAGTTCATTTGGGTCTAAATTGTGTTTCTTGAGGAGAGGGTGAACAATAGCAGACTTGAAAGAATCTGGGACAGTTCCAGTTTGAAGAGAAGTGTTGATGATGTCAGTGATGAATGGGAGGAGAGTAGGGAGACAGTCGGAGTAGAGAGAACCTGGAAGAGGATCCAGTTCGCAGGTTTTGAACGACATGGATCTGATTGTGTTGAAAATTTCTTCTTGTGAGACTGGGGTAAAAGTAGTAAGAGGTGTGCCAAAGAAGGAAGGGTCAGGTGGGCATGGTTGACAGGGTGTCCTGTCAAGCCTGTCACGAAGAGTTTGTATTTTGGTGGTGAAATACTTGGAGAATACAGATGGGAGTTCTTCATTTGTATGTTTTGTTGGGAGAGGTAAATCTTTTCGTGTGCCAAGGAGATGATTCATGGTTGTAAAGAGTTCTTTTGAAGAAGAGGCATTCAGGATTTTGGTTTGGAAATAGCTTGTTTTTGCTGATGCAATGAGGGTGGATACTTTTGTTTTAGAGGCTTGGAAAAGTTGCCTGTGTACAGTGAGTTTGGATCTGCTCTGCGGCGGGCACGTTTTGCACAGGCAATCTCATGAGTGAGCCAGGGGGTAGGGGGGCGGTCAGGTAAAAGACGGGTTGTGGCTGGAGCATGAGTGTCCAGAAGATGGTGGAGAGTAGTATAGAATTCATCGGCAAGGTTATGTGACTTTTCAGAAAGGAGACGGGAGGCATCAGATGAAAATGTGGAGAGATCGATAGATTTGAGATTGCGTCGAGTCACTGTGCGCATGGTACGGGAAGGAGGAGAAATGTCGAGAGAACAGAGAATTGCAGAGTGGTCAGATGGAAGGGCTGAAGTTAGACGGGTAGAAAGAACTAAGCAGTTGTCAGTAGCGGAATTGTGGTGATCACGAGAAATGATCCAGTCAAGAATGTGACCTTTTTGATGGGTTGGTTCAGAAATGTGTTGAGTCATATTGTGATTGGACAGAGAGTTGATGATATGTCTTGTGTCATAACGGTGAGTGTTGTCATAGTGGACATTGATGTCACCTAGAATGATGAGATTTCCAGGTAAGAGGCAGTAGTGGTCAAGCAATTGGTCAAAGTCAGACAGAAACGTGGATGTGGTGAGTTTGTTGGCAGAGCTAGGTGGGGGTCGATAGACACAGGAGAAGGTGATGGGGTGAGGGTTGGATTGGAAGGATACTTCAACGTGCTCGAAAGAAGGATGGGAGAAAGGCAGAGACTGCGAGAAAGATAGGCAGGAATGGAGTGAGTCCTTGTAGAGGATGGCGATACCGCCACCTCGGGGTGAGCGATGGAAAGAAGCAAGCCTGTAACCACTCGGAGTGAGGCTAGCATGTATAGGTTCGTGACCAAGGGGGTTAAGCCATGTCTCTGTGATAAAAGCAATGTCAACACGTTCATCTGCGATAAAATCGGCAATGACTTCGGCTTTGCCATCCTTGCATGTTGACTGAGCATTAAAAAGGCATAATTTTAGTTTATCACAGTCATATGGTGGTGGCCGGGGTGGCGACGAAGGCGGCACCGACGGGACAGAAGGTGAAGGCGGCACCGGCGGGACAGAAGGTGAAGGCGGCACTAGCGGGACAGAAGGTGAAGGCGGTACTAACCGGACAGAAGGCGAAGGCGAAGACGGCAGAGGAGGAGACGAAGATCGCAGCAGCGAGGTCGAGGGCAGGGGCAGTGGAGGAGACGAAGAAGAAGCAGGAGACGAAAAGTGGCGTCGGGCAGGAGGCAGGTTGTGCCAAAGACGGTGGAGACGTCCACCACGACAGGATCGCGCAGTGCGGGGCTTAGGACACAGCCCCAGTGTTCGTATTCGCTGGTAGATGCCTCCACCGAGGTAGCACTTGCTGTGTTTAAAAAGTGTCAGTCCAATTTGTTTTATAAGAGGCAGGTCCATAATTGCGAGCCAGTCAGGAGAGGAAGATACTTGCAGGTTGGTGTGTGGGTTGGTCAGTTCACAACACTTAAATCCAGAGAACACAAAGCTGTAGCGTTGGGCGAACACAGTAGGCCAAGATGTAAAACACAGTTCACAGAATAAAATGTCCGACCTGAGCGGCCGAACCAAAATGATGAAAAGTAGGTACAAAAACCTTAAAATCAGATTATCTGGTAAAATATTCAAAATTTTAAAAAAATATTTACATCACCATGTGTCAGGATTTCAAAGCAACAAACTGATACAAAATTCAATGCATAAAACCAAATAGAACCACGATAAAATCACTGTAAAACACCACACACACTTTTGCTGCCTGCTGGCGCGACATCTACTCACACACTTTCACTTATATAAGGCAAACATCCTATGTAAAAATGCACTTTCACTTATATAAGGCAAACATCATATGTAAAAAAGCACTTTCACTTATATAAGGCAAACAGCCTATGTAAAAATACACTTTCACTTATATAAGGTAAACATCATATGTAAAAATGCACTTTCACTTATATAAGGCAAACATCATATGTAAAAAAGCACTTTCACTTATATAAGGCAAACAGCCTATGTAAAAATACACTTTCACTTATATAAGGCAAACATCCTGTGTAAAAATACAATTTCACTTATATAAGGCAAACATCATATGTAAAAATACACTTTCACTTATATAAGGCAAACATCATATGTAAAAATGCACTTTCACTTATATAAGGCAAACATCATATGTAAAAATACACTTTCACTTATATAAGGCAAACATCATATGTAAAAATGCACTTTCACTTATATAAGGTAAACAGCCTATGTAAAAAAGCACTTTCACTTATATAAGGCATACATCCTATGTAAAAATGCACTTTCACTTATATAAGGTAAACAGCCTATGTAAAAAAGCACTTTCACTTATATAAGGCAAACATCCTATGTAAATAATTACAATAATAATAATTACAATATTTATATAGCGCAAAATCTTGATAAAATCAAATCTAAGCGCTGAAGCAGACACACACGCAAGCACGCACGCACGCACGCACGCACACGCACGCACACACACACACACACACACACACACACACACACACACACACACACACACGCATGGCTATAAATGGGGAGAAAGAATAAAAGCAATAAAAGCAAGAATAAAACCAATGGAAAATTATAGAGAGCATAGCATATACAATTATATATTATAACCATGTGATTCCCTCCGAGCGGAGACAGGCTGCAGAGGTGGGGGGGGGGGGGGGGGTTGAGTGAGGTTAGGATTTTATGCGGAGGAGAAAAGGTGAGTTTTGAGAGCGGACTTGAAGGAGACAAAAGTAGGTTGCTGACGGACTGAGAGAGGAAGTTTGTTCCAGGAGAGTGGACCAGAAACAGAGAAGGCTCGTGGACCATAGGTATTGAGCTTAGTGCGTGGAAAGCGAAAAGTCAGAGGATCGGAGGCAGAGCGGAGGGTACGTGAGGGAAGATAGATCTCAAGTAGGCTTGACAGGTAATCGGGGGCTGCGTTATTGAGGCTTTTGTAGCACATGGTGTCTAGTTTGTACTGTATGCGCTTTGATACAGGGAGCCAGTGAAGTTGTGCCAGGAGAGGAGATATGTGGTCAGCTTTTTTCTTTTTGAGTAGAAGGCGTGCAGCATTGTTTTGAATGCGCTGTAGGATGTGAATGGTGGAGGCAGGAAGACCAGACAGGAGTGAATTGCAATAGTCAATGCGAGACATTATGAAGGAGAGAACGAGTTTTGCAGTTGTTTCGACAGAGAGATACTTCCTGATCAGCCTTATACGATGGAGATGATAGTAGCAAAAATGCACTTTCATTTATATAACACAAACATCCTATGTAAAAATGCACTTTCACTTATATAAGGCAAACATCATATGTAAAAAAGCACTTTCCCTTATATAAGGCAAACAGCCTATGTAAAAAAGCACTTTCCCTTATATAAGGCAAACAGCCTATGTAAAAATGCACTTTCACTTATATAAGGCAAACAGCCTATGTAAAAATGCACTTTCACTTATATAAGGCAAACATCCTATGTAAAAATGCACTTTCACTTATATAAGGCAAACATCCTGTGTAAAAATGCACTTTCACTTATATAAAGCAAACATCATATGTAAAAATGCACTTTCACTTATAGAAAGCAAACATCCTATGTAAAAAAGCAC
>CM060312.1:94801669-94804169 GCA_030674185.1 Monoplex corrugatus | reverse complement strand
GTGGGTACAGGGTGGTGGGTACAGGGTGGTGGGTACATGTAGGAGAGTACAGGGTGGAGGGTGCAGGGTGGTGGGTACAGGGTGGAGGGTACAGGGTGGTGGATACAGGGTGGTGGGTACAGGGTGGTGGGTACAGGGTGGTGGATACAGGGTGGAGGGTACAGGGTGAGGAGGTGTGGTAAAGGTGGGTAAGGTGGGGTACAGGGTGGTGGGTAAAGGTGGAGGGTACAGGGTGGAGGGTACAGGGTGGAGGGTACAGGGTGGAGGGTACAGGGTGGAGGGTACAGGGTGGAGGGTACAGGGTGGAGGGTACAGGGTGGAGGGTACAGGGTGGAGGGTACAGGGTGGAGGGTACAGGGTGGAGGGTACAGGGTGGAGGGTACAGGGTGGTGGGTACAGAGGTGGAGGGTACAGGGTGGAGGGTACAGGGTGGTGGGTACAGGGTGGTGGGTACAGGGTGGTGGTACAGGGTGGTGGGTACAGGGTGGTGGGTACAGGGTGGTGGATACAGGGTGGTGGGTACAGGGTGGGTAGGGTGAACAGGGTGGGTTGGGGTACAGGGTGGTGGGTACAGGGTGGAGGGTACAGGGTGGAGGGTACAGGGTGGAGGGTACAGGTGGGGAGGGTACAGGGTAGTGGAGGGTACAGGGTGGAGGGTACAGGGTGGAGGGTACAGGTGGAGGGTACAGGGTGGAGGTACAGGGTGGGGGTACAGGTGGAGGGTACAGGGTGGAGGGTACAGGGTGGGTACAGGGTGGAGGGTACAGGGTGGAGGTACAGGGTGGAGGGTACAGGTGGAGGGTACAGTGGTGGAGGTGTACAGGGTGGGGGTACAGGGTGGGGGTACAGGGTGGAGGGTACAGGGTGGGGTAAGGTGTGGTGGGTACAGGGTGGAGGGTACAGGGTGGTGGGTACAGGGTGGAGGGTACAGGGTGGTGGGTACAGGGTGGTGGGTACAGGGTGGTGGGTACAGGGTGGGGGTACAGGGTGGTGGGTACAGGTGGTGGGTACAGGGTGGTGGGTACAGGTGTGGTGGGTACAGGGTGGTGGGTACAGGGTGGTGGTACAGGGTGGTGGGTACAGGGTGGTGGGTACAGGGTGGTGGGTACAGGGTGGTGGGTACAGGGTGAGGTGGGTACAGGTGGGGTCAGGGGTGGTACAGGTGGAGTGGGTACAGGGTGGTGGGTACAGGGTGGAGGGTACAGGGTGGTGGGTACAGGGTGGTGGGTACAGGGTGGTGGGTACAGGGTGGTAGGGTACAGGGTGGTAGGGTACAGGGTGGTGGGTACAGGGTGGTGGGTACAGGGTGGTGGGTACAGGGTGGTGGGTACAGGGTGGGGTACAGGGTGGTGGGTACAGGGTGGTGGGTACAGGTGGTGGGTACAGGGTGGGAGGGTGACATGGTACGGTACAGGTGGTGGGTACAGGGTGGTGGGTACAGGGTGGTGGGTACAGGGTGGTGGGTACAGGGTGGTGGGTACAGGGTGGTGGGTACAGGGTGGTGGGTACAGGGTGGTGGGTACAGGTGGTGGGTACAGAGTGGAGGGTACAGGGTGGATGGGTACAGGGTGGTGGGTACAGGGTGGTGGGTACAGGGTGGTACAGGGTGGAGTACAGGGTGGTGGGTACAGGGTGGTGGGTACAGGGTGGAGGGTACAGGGTGGTGGGTACAGGGTGGTGGGTACAGTGGTGGGTGACATGAGAGAGAGGACAGGAGGGTAAGGAGGGATGGGGTACAGGGTGGAGGGTAACAGGGTGGAGGGAACAGAGGGAGAAAGGGAGGGTAACAGGGTGGTGGGTAACAGTGGTGGGTACAGGGGGTGGACATAGAGAGAGAGAAAGGAAGAGAGAGAGAGAAAGAGAGAGAGAGAGAGAGAAGGGAAAGGAGAGAGAGAGAAGAGGAGAGGAAAGAGAGAGAGAGGGAAAAGAGAGAGAGAGAGAAAGAGAGAGAGAGAAAGAGAAAGAGACAGAAAGAGAGAGACAGAGAAAAGAATAAAGGAGAGAGAGAGAGAGAAGGGAGAGAGAGAGAGAGAGAGAGAGAAAGAAAGAGAGAGAAAGAGAGAGAGACAGAGAACATAGAGAGAGAGAAATGGAAAAGAGAGAGAGAGAGAAAGAGAGAAGGAGAGAGAAAGGGAAAGGAGAGAGAGAGAATGAGAGAGAGAAAGAGAGAGAGAGGGAAAAGAGAGAGAGAGAGAGAAAGAGAGAGAGAGAGAAAGAGAGAGAGAGAAGCAGACAGAAAGAGAGAGAGAGAGAGAAAGAGAGAGAGAGAGGAGAGAGAAAGAGAGAGGAGAGAGAAAGAGAGAGAGATACAAAGAGAGAAAGAGAGGGAAGGGGAGAAGAGAAAGAGAGACAGAGAAAGAGAGAGATAGAGGCAGAGAGACAGAGACAGAGAGAGAGGGGGGGGAGAAAGATTGGGAGAGAGACAGAGGAGAGAGGGAAAGAGAGAGAGAGAGGAGGAGAGAAAGAGACACAGAGAGATATAGAGAGGGGGAGAGAGAGA
>CM060312.1:94784169-94789169 GCA_030674185.1 Monoplex corrugatus | reverse complement strand
GCGTGCGTGCGTGCGTGTGTGTCTGCTTCAGCGCTTAGATTTGATTTTATCAAGATTTTGCGCTATATAAATATTGTAATTATTATTATTATTATTATGAACAACTTTTTGACACAATGGATTTACCGTGTGACAGTATATTTATGAAAATCACAATCACGTAGAGCAGTCACATCAGACAGGGCTGTGAATATATTGTAAACGAGACATTTATAAACAAGACATCACCCAGACACGAACCTTGTGGTACACCATACACAAGACAGTAAGAAGTAGACAGATTACCATTTACATTGGCAGACTAGGAACGCTCACTGATATGAAAATAAGCCATCCAAAAGAAGTGTCATGAATCCCAAACGTGGGTTGCAGTCTCTTCAGCAAAACAGACTGATCATGCCTATCAAATGCCTCCCTGTGGTCAAGCAAGGGAATATTAAGAGAGACTTGTTTCTAGTCTACTTAGTAGTAATCACTAACAACTGGTTAGTGACATTTTTTCAAGTTCTGAAACCGGCAGTTATAACAGCATCATATCACTAGTACATCACTGAAATACTCAACTGGGTCGATTGATATTGACAGAGCAGACATCAATTCAAGAGCCCTCAGAGACGTACACTTGGGTGTTTGCGTGTCATATGATATGCTTCTGACACCTTGCTGAGTGCCTGTGTATGGCATGAAGTGGACTCTCTTCACTTCACTCAGTCAGTACTGATATAAATGGTTTCCACTTCACAACGCTGACATCCCACTTCTCGCCTCCAACCGTCAAAAAAAAAATCCAAGCCAGAGTTAGGGTTCCAGTTGGCTGCCATATAGCTTGATGGTGAGAGGGGTTGTTGTCGGCCATGTCCCTGGTTGCTCCAGTTGATACAGGCGACATCACTGCATTGTATGCTCAGCTGTGTGATACTGTACACATTAACTCTTTGAATCCTGCACCCTACCCCCCAACTGAAAAATCTTAACCCTTTGACTCCTTCATCCGATCCACCAGCTTCCTGCAAAAACTTAACCTTTTGACTCCTTCACCCGATCCACCAGCTTCCTGCAAAAACTTAACCTTTTGACTCCTTCACCCGATCCACCAGCTTCCTGCAAGAAGCCGGTGGATCGGTGGAAGGAGTCAAGGGGTCAAGTTTTTGGTTTGCTAGTATGGTTGGCGATGAAGGATACTGGTGGGCAGGGTGAGAGGAGTCAAAGGGTTAAGTTTTTGGTTTGCTAGTATGGTTGGCGATGAAGGATGCTGGTGGACAGGGTGACAGGAGTCAAAGGGTTAAGTTTTTGGTTTGCTAGTATGGTTGGGGATGAAGGATGCTGGTGGACAGGTTGACAGGAGTCACAGGATGAAGGGGAGGTTGGTGAAGGTCTCATTTTGAACCTGCACTTCATATGGGCATTGAACTGGTTGTGACTGGTGTTGTTGTGACTGGTGTTGTTGTAACTGGTGTTGTTGAACTGATTATGACTGGTGTTGTTGTAACTGGTGTTGTTGTAACTGGTGTTGTTGTGACTGGTGTTGTTGTGACTGGTGTTGTTGTGACTGGTGTTGTTGAACTGGTTGTGACTGGTGTTGTTGAACTGGTTGTGACTGGTGTTGTTGTGACTGGTGTTGTTGTGACTGGTGTTGTGACTGGTGTTGTTAAACTGGTTGTGACTGGTGTTGTTGTGACTGGTGTTGCTGAACTGGTTGTGACTGGTGTTGTTGTGACTGGCGTTGTTGTGACTGGCGTTGTTGTGACTGGTGTTGGTGTGACTGGTGTTGGTGTGACTGGTGTTGTTGAACTGGTGTTGTTGAACTGGTTGTGACTGGTGTTGTTGAACTGATTGTGACTGGTGTTGTTGTAACTGGTGTTGTTGAACTGATTGTGACTGGTGTTGTTGAACTGGTTGTGACTGGTGTTGAACTGGTTGTGACTGGTGTAGTTGAACTGATTGTGACTGGTGTTGTTGAATTGTGACTGGTGTTGTTGAACTGATTGTGACTGATGCTGTTGAACTGATTGTGACTGGTGTTGTTGAACTGGTTGTGACTGGTGTTGAACTGGTTGTGACTGGTGTTGAACTGGTTGTGACTGGTGTTGTTGAACTGATTGTGACTGGTGTTGTTGAATTGTGACTGGTGTTGTTGAACTGATTGTGACTGGTGTTGTTGAACTGGTTGCGACTGGTGTTGTTGAACTGATTGTGACTGGTGTTGTTGAACTGGTTGCGACTGGTGTTGTTGTGACTGGTGTTGTTGAACTGATTGTGACTGGTGTTGTTGAACTGGTTGCGACTGGTGTTGTTGAATTGGTTATGACTGGTGTTGTTGAACTGATTGTGACTGGTGTTGTTGAACTGATTGTGACTGTGTTGTTGAACTGATTGTGACTGGTGTTGTTGAACTGATTGTGACTGTGTTGTTGAACTGATTGTGACTGGTGTTGTTGAACTGATTGTGACTGTGTTGTTGAACTGATTGTGACTGGTGTTGTTGAACTGATTGTGACTGTGTTGTTGAACATTGTGACTGGTGTTGTTGTGACTGGTGTTGTTGAATTGTGGACTGGTGTTGTTGTGACTGGTGTTGTTGAATTGTGACTGGTGTTGTTGTGACTGGTGTTGTTGAATTGGTTATGACTGGTTTTGTTGAATTGTGACTGTGTTGTTGTGACTGGTGTTGTTGTGACTGGTGTTGTTGTGACTGGTGTTGTTGTGACTGGTGTTGTTGAATTGGTTATGATGGTGTTGTTGTGACTGGTGTTTGTTGTGACTGGTGTTGTTGAATTGTGACTGGTGTTGTTGTGACTGGTGTTGTTGAATTGTGACTGGTGTTGTTGTGACTGGTGTTGTTGATTGTGACTGGTGTTGTGACTGGTGTTGTTGAATTGGTTATGACTGGTGTTGTTGAATTGGTTATGACTGGTGTTGTTGAATTGTGACTGTGTTGTTGAATGATTGTGATGGTGTTGTTGAATTTCTGTGTTGTGACTGATTGGATGTGTTTGAACTGATTGTGACTGGTGTTGTTGAACTGATTGTGACTGGTGTTGTTGAATTGTGACTGGTGTTGTTGAATGATTGTGACTGGTGTTGTTGAATTGGTTATGACTGGTGTTGTTGAATTGTGACTGTGTTGTTGAACTGATTGTGAGTGGTGTTGTTGAATTGTGACTGTGTTGTTGAACTGATTGTGACTGGTGTTGTTGAATTGTGACTGGTGTTGTTGTGACTGGTGTTGTTGAACTGATTGTGAGTGGTTGTTGATTGGTTTGACTGGTGTTGTTGAATTGTGACTGGTGTTGTTGTGACTGGTGTTGTTGAACTGTTGTGATGGTGTTGTTGAACTGATTGTGACTGGTGTTGTTGAATTGTGATGGTGTTGTTGTGACTGGTGTTGTTGAATGATTGTGATGGTGTGTTGAACTGGATTGTGACTGGTGTTGTTGAATTGTGACTGTGTTGTTGAACTGGTTTGTGACTGGTGTTGTTGAATTGTGTATGGTGATTGTTGTGACTGGTGTTGTTGAACTGATTGTGACTGGTGTTGTTGAACTGGTTGTGACTGGTGTTGTTGAATGGTTGTGACTGGTGTTGTTGAATATTGTGACTGGTGTTGTTGTGACTGGTGTGTTGAATGATTGTGACTGGTGTTGTTGAACTGATTGTGACTGGTTGTTGATGATTGGATGTGTTGTGAACTGATTGTGACTGTGTTGTTGAATGTGATGGTGTGTTGACTGATTGTGACTGGTGTTGTTGAATGATTGTGACTGGTGTTGTTGAACTGATTGTGAGTGGTGTTGTTGAATTGTGACTGTGTTGTTGAACTGATTGTGACTGGTGTTGTTGAACTGGTGTGACTGGTGTTGTTGACTGGTTGTGACTGGTGTTGTTGAACTGATTGTGACTGGTGTTGTTGTGATGGTGTTTTGAACTGATTGTGACTGGTGTTGTTGAACTGATTGTGACTGGTGTTGTTGAACTGATTGTGACTGGTGTTGTTGAATTGTGACTGGTGTTGTTGAATTGTGAACTGGTGTTGTTGAATTGTGACTGGTGTTGTTGAATTGTGACTGGTGTTGTTGAACTGATTGTGACTGGTGTTGTTGAATTGTGACTGGTGTTGTTGAACTGGTTGTGACTGTGTTGTTGTGATGTGTTGTTGAATTGGTTGTGACTGGTGTTGTTGAACTGGTTGTGACTGGTGTTGGTGTGTTGGTGTTGTTAACTGGTTGTGACTGGTGTTGTTGTGATTGGTGTTGTTGAATTTGAGTTGTGAACTGGTGTTGTTGAATGGTTGTGACTGGTGGTTGTGTGATTGGTGTTGTTGAACTGGTTGTGACTGGTGTTGTTGAACTGGTTGTGACTGGTGTTGTTGAACTTGGTTGTGACTGGTGTTGTTGAACTGGTTGTGACTGGTGTTGTTGAAATTGTGACTGGTGTTGTTGATTGTGACTGGTGTTGTTGAACTGATTGTGACTGTGTGTTGTTGAACTGTTTTGACTGGTGTTGTTGAACTGGTGTTGTTGACTGGTGTTGTTGTGACTGTGTTGTGACTGGTGTTGTTGTGACTGGTGTTGTTGAACTGATTGTGACTGGTGTTGTGTGACTGGTGTTGTTGACTGGTGTTGTTGTTGAATGTTGTGACTGGTGTTGTTGAACTGATTGTGACTGGTGTTGTTGAATTGTGACTGGTGTTGTTGAATGTGTGACTGGTGTTGTTGAATTGTGACTGGTGTTGTTGAACTGATTGATGGTGTTGTTGTGAATTGTGACTGGTGTTGTTGAACGTTGTGACTGGTGTTGTTGAACGTGTTGTGACTGGTGTTGTTGAACTGTTGTGACTGGTGTTGTTGAACTGATTGTGACTGGTGTTGTTGTGAACTGGTTTGTTGACTGGTGGATTGTGACTGGTGTTGTTTGAACTGGTTGTGACTGGTGTTGTTGAACTGATTGTGACTGTGTTGTTGAACTGATTGTGACTGGTGTTGTTGTGATGGTTTGACTGG
>CM060312.1:94754169-94769169 GCA_030674185.1 Monoplex corrugatus | reverse complement strand
TCAACGGGAAACACACCCTGGAAGCTGTAGTTTAGTCATTGGCATGCGAACGTCTGAACCATTCTGCCACTTTTCTCAGCCTGTGTGTCAACCAGGCCTCTGTAGGCTAAACATTGCCCCCATGGGGATGCCGGGGCTCTTTCAGTACAAACAGTACCCCCACCTTCTGGAAATTTTGTGCTAGATATTTCTTCTTTTCTGTCACTCTCTTTGTTTCCACCTTGTTTCCTTTGCTTTCTGTCATGTCTACCTATCATTTTCCGCCTTGAATGGTCCATTCACCTGTATGTGTTCGATAAAGTCTTACGTACTTTTTCTTAGGATTGATAATTGGGTATATGTATTAAGTGCATTTTTTGGCTCTAGGGAGGTGAGATATGCAGAAGCAGTTTTAGGTAATCTATGCCCGTTTTTATATATGTTTTGGTGTCCTTAGGTATGCTTAAATTTGTTTTCAGGTGTGTTTTTAAATCCCCTGTGCGAAAAACTGGACGGAGTGATCAACGCCAGGGGCAAGTTCTTAGATTATGCGAGCGAATACATTGATATGTGTACTTAATTTTCTTTTCTTTTTTTTCCCTGTTGAAGTTGTGTATGTTTTGAAGCAGTTATAGCCCTGATATGGCTAAAGATTGTCCCATAAACCTGAGGTCATATGGGGTGTGAGGTGGCAAAGACCTCAACTGAAGGCGGACACATTAACCTTTTGCCTCCCGCACCCTGTCCACCAGCATCCTGCATCGTTAACCATGCCAGCAAAGCAAAAAAACTTAACCCTTTGACTCCCTCATACTATTCACCAGCTTCTGCTTAACCCCTTGATTCCCTCACCCTGTCCACCAGCATCCTGCATTGTCAACCATGCCAGCAAAGCAAGAACTTAACCCTGTGACTCCTTCACCTATCCACCAGCTTCCTGTTTAACTCTTTGATTCCCTGACCCTGCAGGAAGCTGGTGGATTGGATCAGAGAATCCAAGGGTTAACTTTTTGCAATTGGTGGATATGGTGAGGGAGTCCGAGGATTAAATTTTTGCAGTTGGCGGATAGGGCGAGGAAGTCAAAGGGTTATGTTTTTGCAATTGGTGGATAGAGTGAGTGAGTCAAAGGGTTAAGTTTTTTGCAGTTGGTGGATAGAGTGAGGGAGTCAAAGGGTTAAGTTTTTACAGTTGGTGGATAGAGGTGAGGAGTCAAAGGGTTAAGTTTTTACAGTTGGTGGATAGGGTGAGGGAGTTAAAGAGTTAAGTTTTTGCTGTTGGTGGATAGGGTGAGTGAGTCAAAGGGTTAAGTTTTTGCAGTTGTGGATAGGGTGAGTGAGTCAAAGGATTAAGTTTTTTCAATTTGGTGGATAGAGTGAGAGAGACAAAAGGTTTTTGCAGTTGGTGGATAGGGTGAGGTAGTCAAAGGGTTAAACAACGGTCATGTTTTCATGCTGAGGGCCGGGGTGACTTATCAGATCTTGAGTCCGCGTGTCTACCAACTGATTCAGCGGATGTTTCAATGGCACGTCGGTGACGGACAGGTAAAGGTTAAACTAAGTTCAAAGGTTAAGAAAATAGTAAAAACTATACTAAAAATGGTCCAACTCAACAATATCTGGAAAGACAGAGAGGTATACCAAATGGCCTGAAAATAAAACATTTCAAATGTTTGATCTGGCCAATCAGGATTTATGGCAACGAAACCTGGATTCTCAGAAAAGCTGGATTGCAAAAGAACTGAAGCAGCAGAGATGTGGTTTTATCGGAGACTACTACGTGTCAAATGGACAGACAGAAGAACTAATGAAAGTGTCCTGGAAGAACATAATACCACCAGAATACCACTAGCAGACATCAACAAGAGAAGACTAAAATACATTGGCCATGTGTCACGTAGCAAGAACACAGACCCCATGGCAACCATTTTTCAAGGAAAAACAGGCAAAACGGAAGAAAGGCAGACCTCCAATCTCATACATGGAGAACATAACCAGCATCAGTCGTCTAAATATTCAAGGTGTCCACAGAAGTCAAGACAGAGCCGTTTGGATGAGAGTGGCGGTGTCAAAGACTGCAGCGGCCAACACAAAACCCGGTGACACCAACAGGTAAGACAGGTGAGACAGGTGAGACTAACACTCTTCCTTTCATGAAGGATCAGCACGCACAGCAAGAGAAGGGTTCTCACCGTGCGGAACTTGTCATCTAGATCAGACATCATCTATTGATCAAAAGCTGAGAAACATTTCCATGTGGGGGGTTTGGAGATTAGAGTTTGTTGAAGGGGGATTCATCGCACTCAGACAGTTCCACATGCGCTCCACCCGAATTTGCCAGAAATTATCTGGCAGACTCTGGAAGTGGTTTGATATGGAGAAGGGAGAGGTGGAGAAGGGACTTATGAACACTAGGCTGACACCTGATGATGATGATGATGATGATGATGATGATGCTGACACCACCAGAATGATGGAAACATTTAGATGGGCAGCGAACAGGTCGGTTTTTAATGTTGCCAGCTGGGACATGGACATCAAAGAAAACAAACGAGACAGTCTTGAAGGAGGCAGACACAAGAAGATCAATAATAAAGAGGATTAGAAAAGACAAGTACCATTTATAGGACATTTCATGAGGAAAGGGGAATTAGAGCAGTTTATGAGGAAAGGGGAATTAGAGCAGTTTTATGAGGAAAGGGGAATTAGAGCAGTTTTATGAGGAAAGGGGAATTAGAGCAGTTTTATGAGGAAAGGGGAATTAGAGCAGTTTTATGAGGAAAGGGGAATTAGAGCAGTTTTATGAGGAAAGGGGAATTAGAGCAGTTTTATGAGGAAAGGGGAATTAGAGCAGTTTTATGAGGAAAGGGGAATTAGAGCAGTTTTATGAGGAAAGGGGAATTAGAGCAGTTTTATGAGGAAAGGGGAATTAGAAAAGGAAAAGACAAGTTCCATTTATAGAACATTTTAAGAGGAAAGCAGAAGTAGAGCAGTTTTATGAGGAAAGGGGAATTACAGCACCTGGTCACAACAGGAAAGCTGGAGGGAAAGAGAACACCAGGTAGACCCAGGGAGAAGATATTGGACGGACTTGAAGAGTGGTTGAGGACAGAGAGGGTGGGTGGGAGATGTACTTGCAGCGACAAGGGATAGATTCGTATGGAGGGCCTTGATCTCCACAGCCATGCGGAAGGTCACATGATGATGGGGTGGGACTTATCTAGAGACATTCTGGATGCCAATGACCTCCAAGAAAGGCTCATTTAAACCAGTGCACTGCATGTCATTAACAGACTGGACCTCTGACCTACTCTGATACAAAGTCCATCTATAAGAGCCGTCCCAAATTATGTGACCCTGCATGACCTACTGGCATGATGACCTCAGTGTGGGTGAAGTTTAGAGGCGTGTTGGACAGAGCTGACATGAACAACGTAGGGCTTATGACACAGGAGCGGTGCATAAGATGGAGCATCAACAAAAAAACAAAAAACAAAACGTTCATCTATAAGCAGCTGAGAAATGTTGATTTTGATAAAACACACAAGCACGCGCGCGCGCGCGGGCACACACACACACACACAAACACACACACACACACACCACACACACACACACACACACACAACACACATACACACACACACACCACACATACAGACAGACAGATAGACACACACTACACACACACACACACGCGCGCGCGCGCGCACACACATACACACACACACACACATACACACACACATACAACACACATACATACATACATACATACATACATACACACATACATACACACACACACCACAGACACGGACACAGACACTCACAGAGACAGACAGACAGACAAACATACACACATAAACACACAAAACACGCCACACACACACGTGCACACACACACACACACACACAGAAAACACGCATACACACACACACACACAAACACGCACAAACACATACACACACACACAAAGCATGCACGCACACACACACACACATACACACACAAAGCATGCACACACACACACACACACACACACACACATACAAACACGCACACACACATACACACACACACACAAAACACGCACACACACACGTGCACACACACACACAAAACAGGCACTCAAACACACAAACACGCACACACACATACACACACACACACACACAAACACAGACACTCACACACAAAACACGCACACACACACATACACACACTCACACACACACACACACAAACACACACACTCACACAACACACACACACACACACACACACACACACACACACACACACACACCCACATACACACACACTCACACGTAAAATTCGCACACACACACACTCACACACACACACACACACACACACACACACACACACACACTCACACACAAAACACGCGCACACACAGACACACACACACCCACACTCACACACAAAAAACGCGCGCGCACACACACACACACACACACACATACTCTCTCTCTCTCTCTCTCTCTCTCTCTCTCTCTCTTACACACAAACAAAACACGCGCACACACAAACACATGGATGGAGGGAGGGAGGAAAAAGCCGGATATGGAGACAGACAGACAGACAGACAGACAGTCAAACAGACAGACAGACAGTCAGACAAGCAGACAGACAGACAGACGGACAGACAGAGACAGAGAGAGCACAAAGACTAAGTTATCGGTGAATTTCAAGTCAGCCCTCAACTTTAAGACAAAAAACGAAACTCAGTAAGCTTGACCCTTCAAACAGCGGTCAGCCAGCAAGTAAAGAGTTACACATTATGTCTACATAAACAGGCCGCGGTCCTGATCAAATCACCAGGTCAGGTGTGACACTGACTTGGGTCAGCGGTAAGTCAACGCCAAGAATGTAGACTGTAGTCTGTCATGTACTTTGTCTGCTCAATGGTAGCAGCTGATGGTGACACAAAACGTCTCTAGGTCACTGCCATCAACGGAGGAACGCAGACAAGAGACATCACCCGACCACCCCTTCCCGAACCACCCGGACGTCTCTGTCTGCCACCCGTCAACGTGTGTTTGGCTTTTTGTTGCAGAGTGGAGCCTTTGTTTGTTGCGGGTGGGTGACTATGAGGCTGGTTGCTAGATTTATTAACCCTTTTCATTCCCTCACCCTATCCACCAGCTTCCTAACCCTTTTCATTCCCTCACCCTGTCCACTAGCTTCCTTAACACTTTGACTACCTAATTATGTCCACCAGCTTCCTAATTCTTTCATTCTCTCACCCTGTCCACCAGCTTTCTAACCCTTTTCACTCCCTCACCCTATCCACCAGCTTTCTAACCCTTTCACTCCCTCACCCTGTCCACCGGCTTCCTAACTCTTTCATTCCGTCATCATATCCACCATTCCTAACTCTTTCACTCCGTCATCATATCCACCATTCCTAACTCTTTCACTCCGTCACCATACCCACCACTCCTAACTCTTTCACTCCGTCATCATATCCACCATTCCTAACTCACTCCGTCATCATATCCACCATTCCTAACTCTTTCACTCCGTCATCATATCCACCATTCCTAACACTTTCACTCTGTCATCATATCCACCATTCCTAACTCTTTCACTCTGTCATCATATCCACCATTCCTAACTCTTTCACTCTGTCATCATATCCACCATTCCTAACTCTTTCACTCCGTTATCATATCCACCATTCCTAACTCTTTCACTCTGTCATCATATCCACCATTCCTAACTCTTTCACTCTGTCATCATATCCACCATTCCTAACTCTTTCACTCCGTCATCATATCCACCATTCCTAACTCTTTCACTCTGTCATCATATCCACCATTCCTAACTCTTTCACTCTGTCATCATATCCACCATTCCTAACACTTTCACTCTGTTATCATATCCACCATTCCTAACTCTTTCACTCTGTCATCATATCCACCATTCCTAACACTTTCACTCTGTTATCATATCCACCATTCCTAACTCTTTCACTCTGTCATCATATCCACCATTCCTAACTCTTTCACTCTGTTATCATATCCACCATTCCTAACTCTTTCACTCTGTCATCATATCCACCATTCCTAAATCACTCTGTCATCATATCCACCATTCCTAACTCACTCTGTCATCATATCCACCATTCCTAACTCACTCTGTTATCATATCCACCATTCCTAACTCACTCTGTCATCATATCCACCATTCCTAACTCACTCTGTTCATCATATCCACCATTCCTAACTCACTTGTTATCATATCCACCATTCCTAACTCTTTCACTTCTGTTCATCATATCCACCATTCCTAACTCTTTCACTCTGTCATCATATCCACCATTCCTAACTCTTTCACTCTGTCATCATATCCACATTCCTAACTCTTTCACTCTGTCATCATATCCATCATTCCTAACTCTTTCACTCTGTCATCATATCCATCCATTCCTAACTCTTCACTCTGTCATCATATCCACCATTCCTAACTTTTCACTCTGTTATCATATCCACCATTCCTAACTCTTTCACTCTGTTATCATATCCACCTTTCCTAACTCTTTCACTCTGTTATCATACCACCTTTCCTAACTCTTTCACTCTGTTATCATACCCACCTTTCCTAACTCTTTCACTCTGTTATCATACCCACCTTTCCTAACTCTTTCACTCTGTTATCATACCCACCTTTCCTAACTCTTTCACTCTGTTATCATACCCACCTTTCCTAACTCTTTCACTCTGTTATCATACTCCACCATTCCTAACTCTTTCACTCTGTTATCATACCCACCTTTCCTAACTCTTTCACTCTGTTATCATACCCACCTTTCCTAACTCTTTCACTCTGTTATCATACCCACCTTTCCTAACTCTTTCACTCTGTTATCATACCACCTTCCTAACTCTTTCACTCTGTTATCATACCACCTTTCCTAACTCTTTCACTCTGTTATCATACCCACCTTTCCTAACTCTTTCACTCTGTTATCATACCCACCTTTCCTAACTCTTTCACTCTGTTATCATACCCACCTTTCCTAACTCTTTCACTCTGTTATCATATCCACCATTTACTCACCTATCATATCCACCATTCCTAACTCTTTCACTCCTAGCCCATCCATCATTCCTAACTCTTTCACTCCTAGCCATCCACCATTCCTAACTCTTTCACTCCTAGCCCCATCCATCATTCCTAACTCTTTCACTCCCTAGACCCATCCATCATTCCTAACTCTTTCACTCCCTAGCTCCATCCACCATTCCTAACTCTTTCACTCCTAGACCCATCCATCATTCCTAACTCTTTCACTCCCTAGACCTATCCACCATTCCTAACTCTTTCACTCCCTAGACCTATCCACCATTCCTAACTCTTTCACTCCCTGGCCCTATCCATCAATTTCCAATCTTCATAACCCTTTCACTCCCTCACCTAATCCACCGCTTTCTGCAGGAAGTTGATGGAAGCTGCAGGACAGCATGAGGGAATGAAAGGGTTAATTTTCCTGTGGTCTCTGAACCAAGATTAACCTTTTTCCCGTCAAGTCAAATAAAATGTCCAGACATTTCGGCACGGGTCAGCTCCCCACAGACAGTGGAAAAAGGAGAGAGTTGTTTTACGTGTGTTGGGCAAGATGGGCTTACGGCACGTCACACACAGCTCTGCAGACAGATGGGGGACACTGGTACAAGTTTGACGTCAGCTCCCATGGGAGGTGATATAACCGACAGCCAGAACTGTCCCACACAAGTGGGAGAGAGAGAGAGAGTGAGAGAGAGAGAGAGAGAGAGAGAGAGAGACAGACAGACAGACAGACAGACAGAGACAGAGAGAGAGAGAGACAGAGAGATAATGATTACAATTACAATATTTATATAGCGCAAAATCTTGATAAAATCAAATCTAAGCGCTGAGACAGAGAGACAGAGACAGAGAGGGAGACAGAGAGAGACAGAGAGACAGAGAGAGACAGAGAGAGAGGCAGAGAGACAGAGACAGATTGAGAGACAGACAGAAAGGCAGACAGACACAGAGGGAGAGACAGACAGACAGAGAGAGAGATTGACAGAGAGAGACAGACAGAGACAGAGACAGAGAGAGACAGACAGAGAGAGAGAGACTGACAGAGAGAGACAGACAGAGACAGAGAGAGACAGAGACAGAGAGAGACAGAGAGAGACAGAGAAACAGAGAGAGAGAGAGACAGAGATAGACAAAGAGACAGAGAGAGACAGAGAGAGAGAGAGACAGAGACAGACAGAGAGAGAGAGAGAGAGAGAGAGAGAGAGAGAGAGAGAGAGAGAGAGAGAGAGAGAGAGAGATAGAGAGACGGAGAGAACGACAGACAGAGAGGAGGGGGAAAAGTTACTTCGACACTGACACCACCAACGACAATGCATTAAGACAGGCAGTAGGTAGGCCAGTTTAATTTTCATTTTTGTTTTTGTTTTTGATTAACAATTAAAACCTGGGAGCGCTGTACAGAACCCAGAGCACCAATGCCTCACCACTCTCCGGACAATAAACTCCCAAGCCCCTGACGCCACACAGTAGCAATTTCACCAAGCAAAGCTGCTGAAATTCACGGCGGAAGGAGACAATTCAAATCACAATCTGTTTTGCACAGTGGCAGAATGGTTCAGACGTTTGCATGCCAATAACTAAACCCGAGGTTCCAGGGTTCACTTCCCGTAAAGGCCTCGACTTTTCTCCAAAGTTTAATCGGAAAATCAAACTGAACGTCTAGTCCTTCGGAAGGGGACGAAAAACGAGTCGGACCCGTGTGTCTTCTGGCTGCGCACGCTTAAGATCCCACGGAAGTTGAAAATCGTAAAGAGCAGGGTATTGCCTGGCTGCTTTGGTATAAAACATTAGAGACATAGGTCGATTTCGCAGGTCGCACCTCTTAAGACCAATTAGCTTTCTTGCCTTTCTGAAGTCTTAGTGAGGAAAAAATGTGATATGAATATGAATTTGAAACGAGGAAAAAGGGGATGGGCGACGCCCTCATAATGCTGGCCCCGGGAAAAGTTAAGGTCTCTGTCACTTCGCTCCCCTAAGACCCCAGGGTTATGGAACTATCTAGGTAGGACCTCAGGACCTGGCCAGTTACTGCGTTTATGTGCAGGCTTACTGCCTGTGTCGTCATCATTCTGGATTTTCTCCTTCACATGGCACCTGTGACGTTAGTGCGTATGGTATTCATTCCGAGCGCGGAGACGTCATCTTGAGAAACTGAAATTGAAATTGAAAAAAATTGAAATTTGCACTGTGATGTGTTACTGCAAGAAACTCCTGGAAGAGCGGGACAGTAGAAAGTCTTCAGGGGGAAAAACCCCCGTCAAACAACAGTCTTCAGCGGGGAAAACCCCCGTCAAACAACAGTCTTCAGCGGGGAAAACCCCCGTCAAACAACAGTCTTCAGGGGGGAAAAACCCCCGTCAAACAACAGTCTTCAGGGGGAAAACCCCCGTCAAACAACAGTCTTCAGGGGGAAAAAACCCCCGTCAAACAACTGTCTTCAGGGGGAAAAACCCCCGTCAAACAACAGTCTTCAGGGGGAAAAACCCCCGTCAAACAACTGTCTTCAGGGGGGAAAAACCCCGTCAAACAACTGTCTTCAGGGGGGAAAACCCCGTCAAACAACTGTCTTCAGGGGGGAAAAACCCCGTCAAACAACTGTCTTCAGGGGGGGAAAACCCCGTCAAACAACTGTCTTCAGGGGGGAAAAACCCCGTCAAACAACTGTCTTCAGGGGGAAAAAACCCCGTCAAACAACTGTCTTCAGGGGGGAAAAACCCCGTCAAACAACTGTCTTCAGGGGGGAAAACCCCGTCAAACAACTGTCTTCAGGGGGGAAAAACCCCGTCAAACAACTGTCTTCAGGGGGGAAAACCCCGTCAAACAACTGTCTTCAGGGGGGGAAAACCCCGTCAAACAACTGTCTTCAGGGGGGAAAACCCCGTCAAACAACTGTCTTCAGGGGGAAAAACCCCGTCAAACAACTGTCTTCAGGGGGAAAAACCCCGTCAAACAACTGTCTTCAGGGGGAAAAACCCCGTCAAACAACTGTCTTCAGGGGGAAAAACCCCGTCAAACAACTGTCTTCAGGGGGGGGAAACCCCGTCAAACAACTGTCTTCAGGGGGGAAAAACCCCGTCAAACAACTGTCTTCAGGGGGGAAAAACCCCGTCAAACAACAGTCTTCAGGGGGGAAAACCCCCGTCAAACAACAGTCTTCAGGGGGGAAACCCCCGTCAAACAACAGTCTTCAGGGGGGGAAAACCCCCGTCAAACAACTGTCTTCAGGGGGAAAACCCCCGTCAAACAACAGTCTTCAGGGGGGAAAACCCCGTCAAACAACAGTCTTCAGGGGGGAAAACCCCCGTCAAACAACAGTCTTCAGGGGGGAAAACCCCCGTCAAACAACAGTCTTCAGGCGTTGTTCTATTATGTACAGCAACCTGACCGCTGGTGTCGATTAGTTTCACTTCATGGTGCTTATAGCCCAGAGTTTGGAGACTGTTCAAGACCAATCCATTGCACTCAGTTTCAGTTTCTCAAGACGACGTCTCCACGCTCGGAATGAATTCCATATGCATTAACGTCACAGATGCCATGTGTATGGTGATCATGGCATAAGCCTTAAGCTTGCACATAAACCCATGAGTGCTCAGACGATTCCATAAGCGCTCCAACCAAATCTGCCAGCTATTACCTGTCAGACTCCCAAAGCCTGCGCAAAACCCTATGTGCTGGCATAGCCCAGCCGACCACTGAAGCCATATCAGGGCTAACACCGCATCAAAAACAACCTCAAGTCAATAATCAAAACGAGAACAGTTAAAAATCAAACATCTGATCATACTTTCAAGACTAAAATGCATTCAAAAATCTTTCCTGTGCGTATGATCATATATACGATGAAATTCTAGGTGACATCAATGTCCACTATGACAACACTCACCGTTATGACACAAGACATATCATCAACTCTCTGTCCAATCACAATATGACTCAACACATTTCTGAACCAACCCATCAAAAAGGTCACATTCTTGACTGGATCATTTCTCGTGATCACCACAATTCCGCTACTGACAACTGCTTAGTTCTTTCTACCCGTCTAACTTCAGCCCTTCCATCTGACCACTCTGCAATTCTCTGTTCTCTCGACATTTCTCCTCCTTCCCGTACCATGCGCACAGTGACTCGACGCAATCTCAAATCTATCGACCTCTCCACATTTTCATCTGATGCCTCCCATCTCCTTTCTGAAAAGTCACATAACCTTGCCGAGGAATTCTATACTACTCTCCACCATCTTCTGGACACTCATGCTCCAGCCACAACCCGTCTTTTACCTGACCACCCCCCTACCCCCTGGCTCACTCATGAGATCGCCTGTGCAAAACGTGCCCGCCGCAGAGCACAGCGCCGCTGGCGCAAATCCAAACTCACTGTACACAGGTAACTTTTCCAAGCCTCTAAAACAAAAGTATCCACCCTCATTGCATCAGCAAAAACAAGCTATTTCCAAACCAAAATCCTGAATGCCTCTTCTACAAAAGAACTCTTTACAACCATGAATCATCTCCTTGGCACACGAAAAGATTTACCTCTCCCAACAAAACATACAAATGAAGAACTCCCATCTGTATTCTCCAAGTATTTCACCACCAAAATACAAACTCTTCGTGACAGGCTTGACAGGACACCCTGTCAACCATGCCCACCTGACCCTTCCTTCTCTGGCACACCTCTTACTACTTTTACCCCAGTCTCACAAGAAGAAAATCTCAACACAATCAGATCCATGTCGTTCAAAACCTGCGAACTGGATCCTCTTCCAGGTTCTCTCTACGCCGACTGTCTCCCTACTCTCCTCCCATTCATCACTGACATCATCAACACTTCTCTTCAAACTGGAACTGTCCCAGATTCTTTCAAGTCTGCTATTGTTCATCCTCTCCTCAAGAAACACAATTTAGACCCAAATGAACTGAAAAATTACCGGCCTATCTCTAATCTCTCTTTCTTGTCAAAACTCCTTGAAAAAGTCGTCCTCAACCAGCTGAACTCTCACCTGTCTGCCAACAATCTCCTCAATCCTTTCCAGTCAGCCTACCGCCAGTGCCATAGCACTGAAACTGCCCTACTACACATTCTCAACAATCTCCTCCTTGCAACTGATACTGGCAAAGTCTCTCTCCTCACACTCCTTGATCTGTCTGCAGCCTTTGATACCATTGATCATGGTATTCTCCTTTCTAGACTTCATCATACTTTTGGCATCTCTGACATTGCTCTGTCTTGGTTCAATTCATACCTATCAAACAGAAAACAAACCGTTCTCATCAATGGCACTTACTCTCAACCTGCATACCTGACCTGTGGTGTTCCACAAGGATCTGTCCTTGGCCCTGTTCTTTTCACTCTTTACATCTCCCCCCTGTCCACCATCATCAACTCCCACTCTATAAAACACCACTTCTATGCTGATGACACCCAACTTCAAGACAGTGACTCACCTGATAATATACAGCGCCTGTTGACTCGCACCACTGAGTGTTACTCAGACATTAAGAACTGGATGACGTTCAGCAAACTTCAGCTTAATGACGACAAGACAGAAGCTATCCTCATTGACACCCGTCAGAAACTTTCTCAGCTGCCTCCTCTTTCTCTCCCATTATGTAACACATCAGTCCCAATTTCTGATTCAGCTAAAAACTTGGTGTCTGCATTGACTCTACCCTCTCCATGAACAACTTTGTTTCTCAAACTGCCAGATCCTGCTACTATCATCTCCATCGTATAAGCCTGATCAGGAAGTATCTCTTTGTCGAAACAACTGCAAAACTCGTTCTCTCCTTCATAATGTTTCGCATTGACTATTGCAATTCACTCCTGTCTGGTCTTCCTGTCTCCACCATTCACATCCTACAGCGCATTCAAAACAATGCTGTACGCCTTGTATTCAAAAAGAAAAAAGCTGACCACATATCTCCTCTCCTGGCACAGCTTCACTGGCTCCCTGTATCAAAGCGCATACAGTACAAACTAGACACCATGTGCTACAAAAGCCTCAATAACGCAGCCCCCGATTACCTGTCAAGCCTACTTGAGATCTATCTTCCCTCACGTACCCTCCGCTCTGCCTCCGATCCTCTGACTTTTCGCTTTCCACGCACTAAGCTCAATACCTATGGTCCACGAGCCTTCTCTGTTTCTGGTCCACTCTCTTGGAACAAACTTCCTCTCTCAGTCCGTCAGCAACCTACTTTTGTCTCCTTCAAGTCCGCTCTCAAAACTCACCTTTTCTCCTCCGCATAAAATCCTAACCTCACTCACCCCCCCCCCCCTCTGCAGCCTGTCTCCGCTCGGAGGGGAATCACATGGTTATAATATATAATTGTATATGCTATGCTCTCTATAATTTTCCATTGCTTTTATTCTTGCTTTTATTGCTTTTATTCTTTCTCCCCATTTATAGCCATGCGTGTGTGTGAGTGTGTGTGTGTGAGTGTGTGTGTGTGTGTGTGTGTGTGTGTGTTTGTGCGTGCATGTGTGTGCGTGCGTGCGTGCATGCTTGCGTGTGTGTCTGCTTCAGCGCTTAGATTTGATTTTATCAAGATTTTGCGCTATATAAATATTGTAATTATTATTAATTATTATTATTATTAATACACTGAGCTTTTGTAAAAAAAATTGAAACCTACATCCTATACTGACACCACCAGAACAACAGTGATGTTAAGGTGGGACAGTGAGAAGGCCAGTTTTAATGGGGGGTGGGGGGGGCTTATCTAATCCTATACTGACACCACCAGAACAACAATGTTAAGATGGGACAGTGAGAAAGCCAGTTTTAATGGGGTGACTTATCTAATCCTATACTGACACCACCAGAACAACAGTGATGTTAAGGTGGGACAGTGAGAAGGCCAGTTTTAATGGGGGGAACTTATCTAATCCTATACTGACACCACCAGAACAACAATGATGTTAAGATGGGACAGTGAGAAGACCATTTTTAATGGGGGGGAGGGGGACTTATCTAATCCTATACTGACACTACCAGAACATCAATGATGTTAAGGGGGCAGGCCTACCCAGATTTGGGTACCAAGATTGTGATGTTCAGTGTTTCAGTTCTAATCAACCAATCACCATGATATTTGGCAAAAAGATACCTCAGACAGTATGCTTTGGATGGAATATCTTTGTTGGGGTCTGTGAGTTATGAAAAATTGACAAAAATTAATTAATTAATTAATTGCGATTTTTCACGAGACTGTATACATCAGACATAATATGTTCAAAAGTTTTCATCCGATTTCCTTGATATTTGGCACACATATAGCAGGGACAGGTACCTATAGCTGGTAGTAAAATCTTGCAGTTCTGCTTGAAAGAAACATTTTTATCAAAAGTTGTATTATATAATTTTTTTTATTAAAATTGTTCTAAAAATTGGTGTGATGATTGTACAGAAAATAATGATAGTAGAGCTAAGATTTTACTACATATTATGCATACTATACAGATGTGTTTGCTCACTAAATATCAAATTCCTAACTTGAATATATGTGTAGTTATAAATGTCACAGTATGTACTATAGTTTTTCATTTTCGCGAGAACATTTTTTAATCAATTAATTTTTGTCAACATTTCATAACTCACAGACCCCAACAAAGATATTCAACCCAAAGAATACTGTCTGAGGTATCTTCTTGCCAAATAGCATGGTGGTTGGTTAATTAGAACTGAAACACTGAACATCACAATCTTGGTACCCAAATCTGGGTAGGCCTGCTCCCTTAAGATGAGACAGTGAGAAGACCAGATTTAATGTAGCGCTCCCTGGGATGTGTGTGAGAAGTCTGCCGTACAGCGTTTTTATCTCACACCGTGCAGGTCCGAGTATTCAGTAAGAAAGTATTAGATTCTGAGAGGCCCGTCACAAGTAATGCACTATGGTGCTTGTTCAGTTTCTAAAATGCAC
>CM060312.1:94734169-94736669 GCA_030674185.1 Monoplex corrugatus | reverse complement strand
CAATATCATGACCAACAGTGATGCTAAAGGTCAGTGGACAATATCATGACCAACAGTGATGTTAAAGGTCAGTGGACAATATCATGACCAACAGTGATGTTAAAGGTCAGTGGTCAATATCATGACATGAAGATCGACTGTTTTGAGTTCAGTTCGAACCAACAATGATGTTAGGGCTCAGTGAACAATGGCCTGATGGCTACTGTTGCAGTGTCACAGTACACAATAACCAAAATTGGCCAATTGGTTACTACAAGCAGTGTCAGTGCGTTGTTGGTGTGGGCAGTGAATGGTTTAGTTCGAGTAGTGACACTTGTATGAATGGTTCCATGCAAAGCTTATGTGAAACTACAATTCCCAGCAACACACACAATCTCCTCTGTGTGTGTGTGTGTGTGTGTGTGTGTGTGTGTGTGTGTGTGTGTGTGTGTGTGTGTGTGTGTGTGTGTGTGTGTATCTTGATACGTTGATAAGCGGTGTGTGTGTGCGTGCGTGTGTGTGTGTGTGTGCGTGCTGCGTGTGTGTGTGTGCGTGCGTGTGTGTATGTGCGTGCGTGCGTGCGTGCGTGCGTGCGCGCGTGTATGTGTGTGTGTGTGCGCGCGTGCTCGCGTTTGTGTGTGTGTGGTGCGTGTGTGTGTGTTTGTGCGTGCGTGCGTGCGTGTGTGTGTGTTTGTGTGTGTGTGTGTGTGCGCGCGCGCGTGTTTGTGTGTTCCTGTGTCTGCGTGCTTGTGTGCGTGCATGTGTGTTCGTGTGTGCGTACGTTTGCGTGTCTGTCTGTCTGTCTGTCTGTCTGTCTCTCTCTCGTGATTGATTGATTGTGCGTGCGTTTATGCGTGCGCGCGTGTATGTGTGTGTGTGTGTGAATGTGCGTCTGTGTGTGTGTGCTTGTGTGTGTGTGTGTGTGTGTGTGTGTGTGTGTGTGTGTGTGTGTGTGTGTGTGTGTGTGAATGTGTGTGAATGTGTGTGTGTGTGTGTGTGTTTGTGTGTGATTACGCGTGTGTGATTGACCGTATAATGTGTATATGCGTGCGCGTGTGTGTGCAAGCGTATTTGTTTTGTTTTCTTTTTTCTTTTTTTCCCCCCAAAACCAACAGTTTGGCTTGTGAAGTTGGGAGGTGGGGTATTTGATGTGGAAGGGGTTGCACGTTATCGCCGAGATAAGTCAGGAGGTGTGTGGGTAGACAGACGTGGTATTGTATGGCCTGGTTAAATGAGAAATGTCAGCCATGCTGATAAACTTCCTGCCGCGGCGCGGCGGATAAAAGACGTATTGTCAGGGTCTGCGTATTCGTTATTCCTTTTAACCTCTATTCATACAAGTGCTTTTAGACAACCGATCTGAACAAATGAAGTGGGAAAGGCTGGAGGCAACGAGGATAGCTTTCAAATCAAGTCAAAGCAGTGTAAACGCCAATAAAAAAAAAATTGAAACAAGCAACAAGCAAACTATCTACACCAGTCAAAACAAACAAGCAAACTGTCTATACCTTGAAAAAAACAACAACAAGCAAACTGTCCTTACCAGTGAAAAACATGAAACAAGCAAACTATCTTCTTTAAATCGTTTTGAACAATCAAACCTGAGAACGAGGAAAACAGTCAAACAGAATCAAAACACGTATTCAATGTAACAAGACAGGCACAAAATGTCCTTCAAACTGGCCTTTGTCGAGCGTAAACGCAAGACGACAAAGAACAAACAACAAACACAAAAATTAGGGGGAAAACAACGAAACTTCCCTGTTGCTTCGTTGTACAGCACAAAATGAACCTCAATCAAAACAGTCAACCTACAGGATTGTGCAATAAGTGCCTCATGGTTTGCAAGTACTATGTCATATCAGTATCGTTTGGTATAGATCCATCAGTAATGCAGGAAAATAATGTGTGTGTGTGTGTGTGTGTGTGTGTGTGTGTGTGTGTGTGTGTGTGTGTGTGTGTGTGTGTGTGTGTGTGTGTGTGTGTGTAGTGTAGTGTAGTGTGTGTGTGCGTGTGTGTGTGTGTGTGTGTAGTGTAGTGTGTGTGTGTGTGTGTGTGTGTGTGTGTGTGTGTGTGTGTGTGTGTGTGTGTGTGTGTGTGTGTGTGTGTGTGTGTGTGTGTGAAGTATTTCGATCTCTTCCTTCCACTATCTCAAAACGCATGGTCGAACACAGAATCCATGAGCATATACATGCGTACTGACATACAGCTACAAATATACATTACATATATATATATATATATATATATATATATATATATATATATATATATATAATAATAATAATAATAATAATATATTATATTTATATAGCGCAAAATCTTGATAAAATCAAATCTAACCGCTGAGCGTATACATGCATACATACCTACATACATATGAGCGTATACATGCATACATACATGCATACATACTTACATACATAAATCTAAGCTGAGCGTATACATGCATACATACATACATACATAAATCTAAGCGTATACATACATACATACATACATACATACATACATACATACA
>CM060312.1:94721669-94729169 GCA_030674185.1 Monoplex corrugatus | reverse complement strand
ATTGGTTCTATATAACATTCAAGAACTCTCTTCCTGATGTTAATTGATAGGTATTTGTTGGTAAGAATGCTTTCCATCTTCTTCAATGTTGTTTTGGCTTGGCCGATTCTGCTGGCTATTTCTGATGTGCATCTGCCGTCTGGTGAAATGATCGTTCCCAGGTATTTACTCTTATCAAACTATCTCAAGGTTGTGCCGTTTACTGGTATTTTGCATGAGGGCAGTGTTCACAGTAAACACGCATGCCAGTGACCGGGTCAAGCAGGCCACAGAATAGTCCGCTGGTCATTTGTCTTGTGTGATGTCGCCAGCCTCTGACACACTGACCAGAGCAAGCCTCTTAAACCTCCCATATGACGTCAGCTATCAACGACCCTGTCAATCCTCTGTCTTAGAATGGCGTCACTCGGAAATGCTGACGTCACATAAACCGTTATTATCATTCTATTTATGCAAGATTTCTCCAGCAACTAGTGGCTTGTTCTTCATCCGATTCACCCGATAACCAGTGTCTATTGTTCACGTGATTCACCCAGTAACCAATCTATCGTTCATTCACCCAGTAACCAGTCTATTGTTCACCTGATTCACCCAGTAACCAATGTCTATCGTTAATTCACCCAATAACCAGTGTCTATTGTTTACGTGATTCACCCAGTAACCAATGTTTATCGTTAATTCACCCAATAACCAGTGTCTATTGTTCACGTGATTCACCCACTAACCATTGTCTATCGTTAATTCACCCAATAACCAGTGTCTATTGTTTACGTGATTCACCCAGTAACCAGTGTCTATTGTTCACCTGATTCACGTAGTGACCCGTGACCCTGCAGACAAACCTACTTATCTTCTCTAGGGACTTGAAGTCTGGAGTCTTCATTGCACTCAGATGATTCCACATGCACGTCAACCCAATCTGTCAGCGATCAACTGGCAGAATTCCTGATTCTAAGCAAAACCCTGTAGGCTGGCAAGGTCTTGAAGTGGGGGAGGGGAGGTAGAGGGACCAATGAAACACTAATCTGACACCACCAGAACGACAGACATTGAGACAGGCAGAGAACAGGACGGTTTCTGATTTGCGAGGCGGGGATTGAACTCGAGATTTCAGATACTGAATCCACGGCTCTATCCAAAGAACCAACCAGCCCGTGTGGGGATCGAGGACTACCTGCCTGCACTTTCAGGTGTGAGTTTCTTTTCGTTAGCTAACCAAGATAAAGCTAGACCCTAGCAACTAGCTAATCTGGGGATGAGCGTGTGTTGCTGCAAACCTAACAAACCTAGCAATTCCAAGATGGTGGAAGGGGCGAAATTGGGCACCAAACTGGTGAATGATAAATTACTATCATGAGAAACAAAATGAATAGATGCACAAGATCACATCGAAAATGTCACACGAAAAGACAAAAAAAACCCCACTTTCCGATTGTTCAGCGGTTATGATTTTTTTTTCTTTTTTTTTTTTTGGGGGGGGGGGGGGGTAGGCGGTATTGAAAACGGATCTAGAAAAGATGTGGCCAAAATACTTTCAAGCATCACTGAAATCATTTACAAATTGAAAAGAAATAATTTACAGAATCCATTTAGCCCAAATACGACGTTCTATATGCCACAAACTTAACACAACTCCAATACGAGGGTTGTTCAATTTAAGATGACACTAGGCTTGCCGTTTGAAAACGAAGCAACGCACAGAAAAATGTTTATACCAAACACAACTTTAAAGTTTACCTGATTAGCATGCAGAAAATAAAGTTGACATCATGACGCAACTCGGAGTATGACGTAATTACAAATGTGTTTCAAATAGCTGAGCCTGAAAAAAATGGACGTCACCAATGAGCAATTTCGTTTCTACACTTTCACAAGGCTACAACTTGGTGACGATTGTAGGAAGATACACGCAGATTTGCAAGCTGTTTACGGAACGGATTGTGTGTCTTACCGCACAGTTTGCAGGTGGGTCAAACAATTAGGAGCAGGTAGAGTGCCATCTGATTGGGATAATCGTGCAGAGCGAGCTTTACCAGCTCGGAACGAACAAAACATTGCATATGTGAAAAGACTGATAGAGGAGGATCCACATTCGACTGTGCGGGAATTAAGCGAGGCATGTGAGCTTTCAATTGGCACCATTAACAACATTCTGCACAAAGACCTTCACATGAGAAAACTGGCTGCAAGATGGGTGCCACATCTCTTAAGTGATGATCAGAAGCAGCAGCGGGTGGCATGTTCACGCAAACTGCTCAATGAGTTTGAGCCCAACGGGCCAAAACGACTGTGTGACTTAGTGACGGGAGATGAGAGTTGGCTCACATTCTACGGCATCCCCAACAAACGCTGCAACCGCATGTGGGTTGGCCCTGACGGAGACCGACCAGTTGTTCTTCGCCCAGGATTCCAGAGTCGCAAGCGACTGTTTTCTATTTTTTTCAACACGCAAGGCCTTGTGGCAATTGACATTTTGCCTGAGAAATCAACAATCACTGCCTCCTACTATACCCAAGTTGTGCTCCCCAAAGTTGTAGGAAAAATCCATGAGCAGCGCCCAACCGTCGGCACCCAGAGGACCCTTCTTCTGCATGACAATGCCAGTGCCCATAAGGCGAAGGTCACCACAACCTTCCTGAGCGAGCAAGGGATCCAAGTTTTGGACCACCCACCCTACAGCCCCGACTTGGCCCCATGCGACTTCTGGCTGTTCCCTGTTCTGAAGGAAAAGCTCACTGGGCGTAAGTTTGACCGGGTACAAGACCTCGCCAAAGCCGTAAGATCAGAGTTGTCTGGTCTGCCTAAAACCGACTATCAGAGGGCGCTTGAGAATTGGCGTAGGAGGCTTGAACTTTGCATCCTAGCCAACGGAGAATACTTCGAGGGGATGTAAAAGTTTCAAGTTGCTGAGATGAGAGGTACGTTTTTTAAGGGGGTGGTGACATCTTAAATTGAACAACCCTCGTATAAAGGCGACACAGACATTACGATAGCCTACACGGATGAAGATGCCCAGATCAAAACAAATAGGTCGAAAAACACGTGGGTTGCGTTGTGCCAAACCAATACCAACATTTCTGATTTTGCCATTCGCCCATGAAACCCACAAAGCAGTCAGTTCGCTGAAGCAATGAAAAATATCTACTCCCGTTTTTAATTCTGTCCCCAAAAGCCTGATCCACTTGTGTTTTGAAAACAAAAATTCCGTCGTCGAGCACACAGGCTAAACAAACGATCATCACATTGAAAATTAATGTAGCACCTCTAGAGACCACTAAGCTACGCTAACGTAGCCGCTGACTTTGCTAACGTAGCCACTGACTTTGCTAACGTAGCCACTGACTTTGCTAACGTAGCCGCTGACTTTGCTAACGTAGCCACTGACTTTGCTAACGTAGCCGCTGACTTTGCTAACATAGCCACTGACTTTGCTAACGTAGCCGCTGACTTTACTAACGTAGCCACTGACTTTGCTAACGTAGCCACTGACTTTACTAACGTAGCCACTGACTTTGCTAACGTAGCCACTAACTTTGCTAACGTAGCCACTGACTTTACTAACGTAGCCACTGACTTTGCTAACGTAGCCACTGACTTTACTAACGTAGCCAGACTTTGCTAACGTAGTCACTGACTTTGCTAACGTAGCCACTGACTTTACTAACGTAGCCACTGACTTTGCTAACGTAGCCACTGACTTTGCTAACGTAGCCACTGATTTACTAACATAGCCACTGACTTTGCTAACGTAGCCACTGACTTTGCTAACGTAGCCACTGACTTTGCTAACGTAGCCACTGACTTTACTAACGTAGCCACTGACTTTGCTAACGTAGCCACTGACTTTACTAACGTAGCCACTGACTTTGCTAACGTAGCCACTGACTTTACTAACGTAGCCACTGACTTTGCTAACGTAGCCAATAACTGTGCTAACGTAGCCACTGACTTTGCTAACGTAGCCACTGACTTTACTAACATAGCCACTGACTTTACTAACGTAGCCACTGACTTTGCTTACGTAGCCACTGACTTTACTAACGTAGCCAGACTTTGCTAACGTAGTCACTGACTTTGCTAACGTAGCCACTGACTTTACTAACGTAACCACTGACTTTGCAAACGTAGCCACTAACTGTGCTAACGTAGCCACTGACTTTGCTAACGTAGCCACTGACTTTACTAACGTAGCCACTGACTTTGCTAACGTAGCCACTGACTTTGCTAACGTAGCCGCTGACTTTGCTAACGTAGCCACTAACTTTGCTAACGTAGCCACTGACTTTACTAACGTAGCCACTGACTTTGCTAACGTAGCCACTGACTTTGCTAACGTAGCCACTGACTTTGCTAACGTAGCCACTGACTTTGCAAACGTAGCCACTGACTTTACTAACATAGCCATTGACTTTGCTAACGTAGCCACTGACTTAACTAACATAGCCACTGACTTTGCTAACGTAGCCACTGACTTTGCTAACGTAGCCACTGACTTTACTAACGTAGCCACTGACTTTGCTAACGTAGCCACTGACTTTACTAACGTAGCCACTGACTTTACTAACGTAGCCACTGACTTTGCTAACGTGGCCACTGACTTTACTAACGTAGTAAAATGACATTGCTAACGTAGCCACTGACTTTGCTAACGTAGCCGCTGACTTTGCGAACGTAGCCACTAACTTTGCTAATTAGCCGCTGACTTTGCTAACGTAGCCGCTAACTTTGCTAACGTAGCCGCTGACTTTACTAACGTAGCCACTGACTTTGCTAACGTAGCCACTGACTTTACTAACGTAGCCACTGACTTTACTAACGTAGCCACTAACTTTGCTAACGTAGCCACTGACTTTACTAACGTAGCCACTAACTTTGCTAACGTAGCCACTGACTTTACTAACGTAGCATCTGACTTTGCTAACGTAGCCACTGACTTTATTAACGTAACCGCTGACTTTGCTAACGTAGTCACTGACTTTGCTAACGTAGCCACTGACTTTGCTAACGTAGCCACTGACTTTGCTAACGTAGCCACTAACTGTGCTAACGTAGCCACTGACTTTGTTAACGTAGCCACTGACTTTACTAACGTAGCCACTGACTTTGCTAACGTAGCCACTGACTTTGCTAACGTAGCCACTATGCTAACGTAGCCACTGACTTTACTAACGTAGCCATTGACTTTACTAACGTAGCCACTAACTTTGCTAACGTAGCCACTGACTTTACTAACGTAGCCACTAACTTTGCTAACGTAGCCACTGACTTTACTAACGTAGCCACTGACTTTGCTAACGTAGCCACTGACTTTACTAACGTAACCGCTGACTTCGCTAACGTAGTCACTGACTTTGCTAACGTAGCCACTGACTTTACTAACGTAGCCACTGACTTTGCTAACGTAGCCACTAACTGTGCTAACGTAGCCACTGACATTACTAACATAGCCACTGACTTTGCTAACGTACCACTGACTTTGCTAACGTAGCCACTGACTTTGCTAACGTAGCCACTGACTTTACTAACGTAGCCACTAACTTTGCTAACGTAGCCACTGACTTTGCTAACGTAGCCACTGACTTTACTAACGTAGCCACTGACTTTGCTAACGTAGCCACTGACTTTACTAACGTAGCCACTGACTTTGCTAACGTAGCCACTAACTGTGCTAACGTAGCCACTGACTTTGCTAACGTAGCCACTGACTTTGCTAACGTAGCCACTGACTTTGCTATCGTAGCCACTGACTTTGCTAACGTAACCACTAACTTTGCTAACGTAGCCACTGACTTTACTAACGTAGCCACTGACTTTGCTAACGTAGCCACTGACTTTGCTAACGTAGCCACTGACTTTACTAACAGAGCCATTGACTTTGCTAACGTAGCCACTGACTTTGCTAACGTAGACACTATGCTGACGTAGCCACTGACTTTGCTAACGTAGCCACTGACTTTACTAACGTAGCACTGACTTTGCTAAAGTAGCCACTGACTTTACTAACGTAGCCACTGACTTTGCTAACGTAGCCGCTAACGTAGCCACTGACTTTGCTAACGTAGTCACTGACTTTGCTAACGTAGCCACTGACTTTGCTAACGTAGCCACTGACTTTGCTAACGTAGCCACTAACGTTGCTAACTTGCCTACTGACTTTGCTAACGTAGCCACTGACTTTGCTAACGTAGCCACTGACTTTACTAACATAGCCACTGACTTTGCTAACGTAGCCACTGACTTTGCTAACGTAGCACTGACTTTACTAACGTAGCCACTAACTGTGGCTAACGTAACCACTAACTTTGCTAACGTAGCCACTAACTTTGCTAACGCGAGGGGAACAAAAGAAACCCCTTCGCTTGACTGGCTCCCTTTGATCTGGCTAGCGTTGTCTCACTTTGCTGCTTAAGCCTAGGACACTCGCCACTGGTTTTGAGGCTTCTTGTCCAACCTGATCACCCGATCTATTGACTCCATCAGTGCTGTCACCTCGTCAGACGGGTCAGTGATAAAGTAGTGGCTTATATCCCTGACCAGTCTGCCCAATTAGGTGACACAGGATGCTGGTTCAACAGTTATATATATATACCTGCCCTGTTAGGTGGACACAGGATGCTGGTTCAACAGTTATATATATACCTGCTCTGTTAGGTGGACACAGGATACTGGTTCAACAGTTATATATATATACTCTTTGGCCACGTTCTTTTGTTTGTTAGGTGAACACAGGATACTGGTTCAACAGTTATATATATATACCTGCCCTGTTAGGTGAACACAGGATCTGGTTCAACAGTTATATACATATACCTGCCCTGTTAGGTGAACACAGGATACTGGTTCAACAGTTATATATATAACCTGCCCTGTTAGGTGAACACAGGATGCTGGTTCAACAGTTATATATAATACCTGCCTGTTAGGTGAACACAGGATGCTGGTTCAACAGTTATATATATATACCTGCCCTGTTAGGTGGACACAGGATACTGGTTCAACAGTTATATATATATATACCTGCTCTGTTAGGTGAACACAGGATACTGGTTCAACAGTTATTATATATATATACCTGCCCTGTTAGGTGAACACAGGATACTGGTTCAACAGTTATATATATATAACCTGCTCTGTTAGGTGGACACAGGATACTGGTTCAACAGTTATATATATATATATACCTGCCCTGTTAGGTGAACACAGGATACTGGTTCAACAGTTATATATATATACCTGCCCTGTTAGGTGGACACAGGATACTGGTTCAACAGTTATATATATATATATACCTGCCCTGTTAGGTGACACAGGATACTGGTTCAACAGTTATATATATATACCTGCCCTGTTAGGTGGACACAGGATACTGGTTCAACAGTTTATATATATATATACCTGCCTGTTAGGTGGACACAGGATACTGGTTCAACAGTTATATATATACCTGCCCTGTTAGGTGGACACAGGATACTGGTTCAACAGTTATATATATACCTGCCC